>APFE031699147.1:0-58551 GCA_000404065.3 Pinus taeda | reverse complement strand
TGCAGGTCTCGGACATGGGAACCGTAATGGTAGAACCATTACGCATATTGGACCGTAGGGTTCGACAGCTCAGACGTCGCACGGTGGACCAAGTTAAGGTCTAGTGGGACAAGTATAGCCCAGGATCTACTACCTGGGAGGATGCAGAGACTATGCGTCATGACTACCCCTCACGTTTTGAGCATCTGTGATGCCTATTTTGACTTAGATAGCTACCTATGTTAAGATCCTATTTCCATGTTATTTATTTATGAACATTATGTAATATTGATGCATTTGGTTGAACATGTGAAACTACTTAGGTTTGATTTTGATGATGGAAACATTTGATGTATGACTTACTTGGTGATGATTTATCTAGTACATGACTTATCAGAGCTATTTTCGTTTCATATATGGCTTAAGTAGATATGATTTATCTAATGAATGACGTAGTGAAATTATGATTGTTTCCAGTATGAACTACAAAGTGACATATGGATACTAGACTCAATAATGTGATGATTATACATCTTGTTGTTATATAAATGCATGAATGAGAGCTAACCTACAGGGAGAAAGAATTATATGATAGCCGAGAGCTACTCTTCCATTGAGGGAAGGTTGAGACGTCTCATGGGGAAGGTATAATGCACATTGTTCTATTACATTTGGTATCTACTTGATATGCACTCTTATGACACGAGTAAAATGCAAATGACAGGTGGCAAGACGACCTGACTGGATTATTCGATGACAAGTCCAACCAGCTCTGTAGTGTGGTTGTATTAGGGTATTGACCCTAGTTCTGCAGGAGGGGTGGAGGCATTTCCCACCGTGTATCCTCCGAAACCTGGAATCGTGGGAGGGCAGTGGTGGACACACTCACCTAGACGTGTGATGCTGATTGCCAATTGCCTGCTGGGGGAAGTTAGGTCGATGTATTCGACACTCCCACCATGATGGTTTTATCAGTGGTTAGTATGACCGTTGCCACTGATAAAGCAGCAAAGGACGGATAGGGTGGGAACGGAAGTAGGCCAGGGTGGATAGGAGGATATAGATCGGTTGAAGACTCTTGATGGGAAGAAATATCATTGTTGGGCTTATCAGATTTATTGCTATAACTCTCTCTGGTTGTTATGCTTTCAAACTCCTTGCCTCTTTTCATTCTAACTTCAGGACGAAGTTTTCTGAAGGAGGGGTGTATTTAATGCCCCACTTAAATCTTATCCTACAAATTTTGTTAATATTTACATTATCTAGAAATATTGAGAAGCATTGGTCTAATATAAAATTCATGATTTCCATTATTCAAATTCCCCACTTACCTTCTCCAATTGAATATTATGTAGGATATGGTCTCCTTCCATTATTTCAAAATGTATGTATTCATTTCACATTACCCAATGTACCCTCACATTTATTAAGGAGAAGACATGGTCCTCTCCATGTAATTACATTTCACATTCCCTAATGTACCCTCACATTTACTTGGGAGAAAACATAGTCATCTCCAACTCATTATCAATATATATATTCATTTCACATTACCCAATGTACCCTCACATTTCACATTCCCCAATGTACCCTCACATTTTCTTGGGAGAAGACATAGTCCTCTCCATCTTATTATCAATATATATATTCATTTTACATTCCCCAATGTACCCTCACATTTACTAAGGACAAGACATGGTCCTCTCCATGCAATTACATCTCACATTTCCAAATGTACTCCTAGCTTACTTGGGAGAAGAGAAGTCAACTATAAGGATGGGTGAGAAGTTAACGAAATTAATGAGAGGTGGTTGAGATGGAGAAGGGAAGGAGGGTATAAAAAGGGGAGGGGGAAAGGAGAAGGGGTTTTTTTGGAGGTCTTGCTTATGATTGGGGGTTGGTTGTGATTGTTGGGACTTGTTGTGTTTTGGAGACCTTAGGAACCTGTGGAGGTTTCTTGGGTTTGAGAGGAGGAAAGTATTGTTATCTGGTTTTGCACATTCTTCTTGAGGACACACTATATCTGGTTGGACTTGGGCACGAAGGACTAGGGAACCTGTGGAGGTTTCCTGGGCTAGGAATTTGTTTCCAAGTTGGTTGGGAGGTAAATCTGGTTGGGTCAGTGAGAAGGAGCGTTCAGCTGGAGCTATAAGACAAAGGTATCATCATCAACCACCGGAACAGGTATTTTTCCATGGACTACTCTTGTTAAGTTGATATCAATGGAATGCTCACCTTAATTTATGTTGCTTATGATAAAATGATAAGATGTTAAATGTTTAAAGCTTTGTGAGAAGGTCAGCAAGCTCCTTTTATTACTTTTAAATCAACAAGGAAATAGATTTGTTAATGTATAATAGATTGAGGCTCTAATAATAGGAATCAGGTTCTTACATTTAGCATCATCAGCCAAGAAGATTGAGTTGAGATTACATTCTTGAAATGTCTAAAATAAGTCTTTTTTGAATGTAATGTGTTGATTTGCCCCTATATCCTATCGTCAAAGGTCAAATTCTTGGCCTCAATCATAGACTTAGTGGGAAGTTGCTAATGTTTGAGAGGGAGAAAATATAGAAAAAGGACTTGCTTATGTGACAGAGGGAGTAGTAATAACAAAATGAAATGCTTACATGATAGAGGGAGCAATAATAGCATAAGGAATTTCTTATGTGACAGCCAATAAGTAATAGTAGAAGGACTTGCTTACATAATGAAGGAAGAAGCCAGAAGGACATGGCCATATCACTTCATCCGAGATATGGTGTAGAGAGGAGAAATAGAGCTCCAATAAATATCCACAAATAAGAATATTGTGGACATACTTAATAGACGAGCTTAGTATGATACTAAATGTATCCCTCATTAAGAAGGAATTAGGAGGTCTTTGCAAGATTGGGCATGCCATCTCCTGAAAGCATAAAGGACTTTGGCTAGTTCATAAAGGAATTTGACCAGGGGAGATGGATAAATTCACCTTTGAAGCTTAAAGGACTTCGTTAGGTCATAAAGGATTTTGACCAGAAAGGTGAATGACCCAAGGAAATTACAGGGGAAATTATATGGATACATTCACCTTTGAAGATAGAAGGACTTAGCTAGATCAACCAAGATTTGAATGACCTAGGGAAATTCTGGAATTGGATAGATTTTCTCCTAAGAAGCCAGAAGGACTTCGCTACCAGAAAGACTTGGCTAGATCAACTAGAGGAGATAGATGTAATTCAGTTTTCAAGCCAGAAGGACTTGGCTAGGTCATAAAGGACTTTAACCAGAAAGGTGACTGGTCCAAAGGCAAATTCTCCCTTGTGAAGCTAGAAGGAATTGGTTGGGTCATAAAAGACTCTGGCTAGAGGAGATTGATACATTTCCCTAAGGGGCCATAAATACTTTGGAAAAAATCCCTAGATAATCATTTTCATATGAGCAGTTACATTTCCCACTCCAGAATGGAATTATCTATAGACATGAATCAACATGACAAGCTCATAATATTTTCTTAAGGAAGGATAAATTTTTGCTAAAGAAAAATATGTTGTAGACAAGGAGAATACCTCCCTCACTAAGAGGGAGTGTTGATTTTTGTGCAGCATTGGGAAGTAGTCCCACATTCCAAGAGGCCTCTGTTACGCGGGAATAGTGTCCACTCGGATGCTGCTATTCCCACTAAGATGGGTGGCTATATTAGAAACAAACAATCAAAGTCTACTGTTGATTCCTTTTATGAAAATAGATGAGAGGAGAACCAAGAGGGCCAACCTGAGTCTTGCGCTTGATTTCCTCTCCTTCTTTATAGAGTTTTTCCGCTTCTTCTTTGTCTGCTCAGCTTCAAAAGGGACCTGTAGAATCACAGCAACATACTACTATGCAAGAAACAAGGATCTAAATTCATAAATAATGCAGGATTAGATGTGCATTAACCATATACAAGTATATATAAACAAGTACACAAGAATATGGAAGGAAACAAGAATAGATTTATTCAAATGAAAAGTAGCAAGAAGATTACAACCATGTGCTCTGACCCAGCATCATCCTCCAGCTAAGAAGCCCTTCTTCACCTCAAGTAAAGCAAAATCACCCAACACTGTGAATGTACACCAAAATACCAACAACACTTCTCTATAAGTTACAAAATTCCAGCCTCTGGATCTCTGTGATGAGGGATCCATATATAGATGATTACAGAGAGGTGAGTCATCTTTTGGGATCTTGATTAGTGTCTTCTCTCTGATAGTTCCTGCTTCCACTTGGAGAATGAAGATCTCTTACTCATCCCTGGTCGAAAATGGAGTGGCAAGTGTCAGAGGGGAAGCTTCTGGAAGATTCCATGATCTTCCACCTCGCATTTTGGTCCCTACCATTTGTCCATTCTCGACCATCGTACCCTATAGAGGAGAAAAATAGTATGCATCACACCCTGTACATTGGGAAGGTGATATGCATCACACCCTCTGCATGGAGATTTCAGTATGGTCCAGTTTTGACCATTTATGAGCAGTTTTCAGTGGAGAACTTCTGGGAGATGATGTAATCAGTTGACCTTGTTCCTTTAGGTAGTGAAACAACCCTTTTAGGGACTTAAGAGCCCTCAATTTATGGACATTTTTGATTGGGGTTGAAGTGCCCAAAAATGTCTATAACAGTTGCCCCTTAAAGCATGAGGTCGTTAATCGTTTTTATGTCGGGTGAAATTCTTTACTATGAGGATATGAAGTTTTTCTGAGCTGGGAGGTGACCTGTAATAAGATACAATACAATACATTATATGACAACATTTTTTCATGATCTAGCTGAGGCAGGCATTCCCATGCTCAGCTTTATAAACTCATTTTTATGTACATAGGACAGACGATTGTTTGTGTGACAGAATAATGATATGGACACATCATCCTTTGATTTGGATGATCATCTGTTTAGGAATGATGTACATTAGATGTTTTTATATTCCTGAATATATCGCAGCCCGGATGGATGAAACTAGATCCGGGGTCTTTAAACTCGGCCAATCTTCACTCAAAGTACAAGTCGATCCATGTGAAAAATGTTCTGGAGTCGAACATGGAAAGACATCGCCTGATTACCAGCCAATGATGTAAGTTGATAACAGGTGCGAGAGGAATAACCAATAATGACAATGACCCTCAAGGTACTATAGTACAATCTACCTAGTGTGAAAGAGGGACTTGACGTCGAACACCACGTAAAATCTCTCGGTCGAAGGCCATTGATGTAGACCTGTCACCGAAAGTGAGAAACTTGCCATTGAGGCATGCAAGCTTCAAAGTACTGAAAGGGTTGTTCCTAAGTCAACTTCTTGGATAATGAGCTGATGTCGACAAGAAGTGACCCGTCGTAGGAGGGCCTTAATGAATCCCACATCAACGACACAGAACGAAGCACATGATTTTGGAGGTGAAAACAACTGACGATATGGGGGTTCAGGGTGGCGATCATGAAGGAATGAAGCATGAATGTATTGCAGTGGGTGAGACTCAGGTGAATTGTCTGAATGACTTCTCTTGAACATATCTGCGACACTGATGATGGATTGGTAGCGTTAAACCCCAGAGATGGATGGTGTGACGGACCAATGGTGAGGACCAGTGAACGGAACAACCCAACCCGGCATGGATGCGGAAGGAAAGTGTCATGTTCAAGAGCCACTTGCTACCAATAAAGTTTCTTCTTGTTTTCTTCCCAATTTTCCCCAGTCATTGCTGACCAATACCTCTTTATTTTTGTCAAGCTTGAGGAGGATAACATATGCTTGTTCTATAATCCGCCCTTTGGGCAAACCTGTCGCTATATTTTAGCGAGCCTAGTGACAGTGAAACTCGTTCTCGTCCTGTTGGACGAGTTTGTCGCTATTTAGTTTAACGAGTTTAACGAAAAAGATAACTCGGTCTCTTTCAATTTTAGAGAGTCTGAAAGAAACGGAAAGAAGACTCTGAAGATTCTTTTTCGTTGTATAATCCCTTAAGTCCGAAAAAAGCGTAAAATAATACAAAAGGGATGAATTTTCGATAGTTTTAATGAGCCGAACAAGACAAGCACTCGATCTTTTTGTGTAATAATCCCTCAGGTCCAAAAAGATTAAAATCTAGAGGGATAGCACTTCTGATGCCTTTTAACGAGCCAGAGAGGCCAATCGCTCGACAATCTTTTCATATTTTATGAGTCAGGTGAAAAGAGCTTAAAGAAGACTCGTTTTCGAGGAACAAGTGATGGTTTTGGGTAGCAGCTGATTCTAGGTAAGGTTTGGAATTTTCCAATCACGGCAGTGTTACAAGGATGGCTAGCAGAATCACTCTTCGCAGATGTTCCTCGAAGGGGTAAAAAATCGTATGGGGGTGAATGATCGGCTAAAAATAGAGTGGAGGTGATGGTGAGAACACGACCAAGGCTTAAAAGCTGGCGATAAGGCACTCAAAACGGTTATTTACCCGTTCATTTTTTAACGAGCTTAAATGCGAGGAGAAACACTTTCTCATGACTTATGTTTATTTTTTAACGAGCATGAACTATGCGCTAAAACTGCTTGTGGAGAGTTTATTTTTTAACGAGCTTGAACTCTACGACAACATTGCTCGCCATGATGGTAATTGATTTTTGATTTACCCTTAACATTTTTTTCTTTCAAAGATAGTACTACCTGTTCATCTGCTTCATCAAACCGATTAGAAATGAAAACATATGTATGATAAATGAGTCAAAACACTAAATATTTTACTTGAATTACGTGCATAGTAAATTAAAAGTGACTTTTTACCTCTCATTTTACCATTTCATTTGAATTTGGCTTGTTGGAGCTCTGGAGGTGCTTTCCCCCCTAATTTTCACCAGCGGATTCCAGGAGATTTTGTGGACGATTCTCAGCACCGTTCGGACTAGGTAGGAGCCAAACCTGTGCTCTTTCATTACATGCCTTTCATTTTGGATTTTGAGCTCATTTCCCTGTTCTGATGAGCCCCTAGGGTTTGAAGAACTCACCCTAGGATCATTGCACCCTTCCTTAGTCGAAAGGTGCAATGCATACTGATGTCTCCACTGACTAGTCAGTATGTATTGCTCCTAGAAAACTTGTTGGGTGCGATGGGAGGAGGGAGGAAAATTTTTGCATGGTTTTCTCATGAAATTTTTGCCTGTTTTCACCAAATGAAGATCGTGACTCTTCCCTAATTTGTTTTTCAGAGATTCATCGGAGGAAAATGATTGTTACATGGTGAGAACACGAGCATGAAGAAGAGGACGCTATTGCTTTACATGATCCGGCACAATAGCTGCATTACGGAACTGTGTCTTGCTGAAGTTTTTCTGTATCTCGAGCATGAGGGAACAAAATAGTTTGTTGAAATATTTCATCAATGCTTGGGATCCTATCAACCAGGTATTCCAGATTAGGGGCAAATCAATCCCCTTGACAGTGGTGGACATCTATTTTCTAACCGGCTTGTCGAGGCATGGAGCCCCTCTCTCTTTATCAGGTTCTGCCCGTGGGGGTGAGTCTGTAAGGGAGTACATTCGTCGGCATTGCAGAGAGGGATCTCAGCTGAGTGCGGACGGCAAGATCGACATCCGAGACGTCACTGACTGGCCCTTGCAAACCATCCTATTTACTTTTGTTGGACTGGCTGGTAGTTCTGCTCTCCATATAGCCAACAGATCTTATATGTAGTATGCTCTGGAATGCCTTGAACCAAAGGTGTTCAATTAGTGTGATGCAGTACTTTCTGTGATGAAGGAACAATTGACCAAGGTGAAGAGCAGTAGATCTAAGAACTTTGGTTATGGTTCTATTTTGACTGCTTTCGCCTTGGAGCAAATCCCACTAATGCAGCCACAGTATATATCACTTGGCCTACCTCCACCGACAGAACCTCGAATGCAGAGATGGGTCGATCTCATGTCTCAGCATGCTGGCCAGCCCCAGATTTCGTTTTTTGAGACCTTCTTTGAGTGGTTTGACCGTCAGGAGATGGTCTATGCCAGGTTCCCATATGATGGTATGGACTTCCAAGGTGATCCGGATTTGGTGTTGCCGATTGGAGAGCAGTGGGGTGTCATGGGTAATTTTCTTCTGACCATATCTTTGTTCATTGTTGTTTATAATTTTCTTATATTCTTCTGATCAAGACTAATCAAAACTCATGTGTACATGCAGATGTTGGCCCAGTTCGACCCGCAGTGCGTCGTAGAGACCCAGCGGCCGCTCCAGCAGGAGAAGCGGTTGGGAGATCTATCCTTCGCGACCTTGACATGGTTGAGACTCTTTCGGCACTACAGGACCAGGTTGAGGGTCTTACCCTTGGCATCTCGGACATGAGGACCAATGAGCTGCCTTTGTGGTTGTAGCGACATACCACTGGAGTGCCGAGTCGATGGACTAGGCTCTTACGCATGATTGCATAAGCGGTGACCTGTTATCACCAGCACCATTAGGCCAGGGTGCCCCCTAGCATTTTTGAGTTTTGACCAATTTTGTCTTGGTTACAGAACATTATGTACAGACTATAAACAGTAATGGAATATATTTTTGATTTTCGGAGCTTTATTTTGGTTTAGTTACATGATCCTGCTACATATATTGATGTGATGCTTCTTTTTATAAATGTCGCAAATGTCTATCTAACGCATAATTTGCCAATGAGTCTGTTAATGTGTTTAAACTTCTGGAAATATGTTTATATTGGATGAAATCAAACTATCTTTCCAAAATTTTGACCCTTAGGAACATGCGATAGATAGCTAGATTTCGTACAGCATAGATGTCGGTGAGTTGTAGAATGACGAGTTGTGAGTCTAGCCTGACAACAAGTCAGCATATACCATGTGCGATGGCATCAGAAAGGAGTTATATTAATGCATTGTACTCAACAATATTGTTCGTAGACCAACCAATACATACTCCTCTGAAACTTACTAACTCATTGCAGGGATTGAAAATGGCCCGTGCCACAGAAGACAAATTCTGCGAGCTACGACGTGCTCCATCGGCATATCCAACAAATGATTCTAGTAGGTTCGACATCTGCAACGAATGCAAAAAGTGGATTACTTAACCAAATTAAATGCTCTTGGCGAAAACAAAAATGTAACAAAAGCACGAGGACTACTATGCGAGATCAAGCATAGTAGCGTTTGAAGTACAACCCATTGCGAGGTTGCGCCAGTGGAATCCCATCATAGTACATCAACTTGTAGGCTCCTTTTGCTAATACTTTTTTAACAATATAGCGACCCATCTATAACAATTTGAATTTTCCTGCTCCCAATTTATCGGATTCCTGGTCATAAAGTAATACCAGGTCACCCTCTGAGAAGACGCAAGGTTTGACATTCTTGTCGAACTGTGCCTTGACTTGTTTCTTATGAGCCTCATTAGCCAAAGCTGCATCATGAAGGATTTCATCCAAATGGATTAATTCCAAGAAACGAGCCTCTTCTTCTGAGGTTCCGGGGAGAAGGTCGACTGCATGTTTGAGGGATGAGATTTCACATTGGACCAGTAAGATTGCTTCGAGACTGTACACCAATTGAAAAGGTGTGAATCTAGTTGCATTTCTTACCGATGTCCAGTATGCCCACAAGGTCGAGTACAAGATTAGGTGCCAATCCGGTTTGTGGGCTCTAATCATCCTTTGTAGCATGCTCTTTAGGACTTTGTTGATTGCTTCAACTTGTCCATTAGCTTGTGGATAGTACAGAGTAGAGCTGTTGTGGGACAGTCCTAGTTTGGCAGCCAACTCAACCATCATGTGATTGTGAAAATGTGATCCATGATCTGTGACTATGGCTTGTGGAACACTGAATCTGGAGACTACGTGATTGAAAAAGAAAAGGGCAGCCATTTCGTCATTGTTGTTTAATGTAGGCATCGCCTCGACCCATTTGGTAAAATAGTCCACCACGACTATTATGTACCCGTGCCCCCCGGTCGATGTGGGGTTACATGTCATGAAATCTATGCCCCATTTGGCGAATGGCCCAACAGCTACTACTGGTTGCAGCGGTGTGGGTGGTCTTCTGGTTTTGCTATTGGAAATTTGGCAAGCATGACAACTTCTAACTGTGGTTATGCAATCTTTGAACATTATTGGCTAGAAGTATCCTACTCGCAAAAAAATTTGTGCCATAGCATAACCAGATTGATGTCCCCCACATGCACCTGAATGGCAGTCATTCAGGACTTTTTCGGCCTCCTCAAGGGTGAGGCACCTCCGCAGAATGGTATCGATACCACGACGGTAAAGAGTATCACCGACGATCACGTAGTCCTTTGCTTGGTATCGAATACGTCGTTGTTCGGAGCATGAGGTATTAGACCTATATGTTTGTGTCTGGATATAAATGATTATATCTCCGTATCACAAATCACATAAGGATATCAGAAACAAATTTTCATCCACGATTTCTTCTTCAGATGTTGCATCGTTGGACGATGATGGGATATCGCATAGTAACTCCACGAATACTAGAGCTTTCTTTGATTTGGATCTTTTAAATTCCAAATCAAACTCTTGGAGAATCGCTATCCATTTCGAATACTTTCCCCCCAGCAACTGTCGCGACAATATATAAGTCATGGGGTTGCAATCTGACAAAATGGTAGTTTTCCTAAAGAGGACGTAGTGTTGAAATATCTGTATTGCTTGAACAGCTGCAAGGGCTAGCTTTTCAATGTAGGAGTATTTCATTTCTGTATCATTTAAGTTTCGGCTTAAATAATATATAGGATGTTCAATTCCATTGTCTTCTTGAACTAAGACCATTGTTTTGGTCGTATCTGATGCAGCCAGATACAGGTTAAAGTCTTTTTTATAATCAGGAGCATACATTAATGACGCTTGTATTAGAGATTTCTTTAAAGTGCCAAAGGAGGCTTGCGCGACCTAGTCCCAAACGAAGTGTACATCCTTTTTCAACAGACAGGTATAACCTTTAGCTAGTTCAGCGTAATTTGGAATGAACCTCCTAAGGAAATTTGCTTTCCCTTGGAGTTTCTGAATCTGAAGCAGGCTTGAAGGTGGAGGAAAATTGATGATTTCCTGAACCTTACAAGGGTCGAGACAAATCCCATCCTTTGAGACAACGAAGCCAAGTAAACGACCAGAACTGACACAAAACACACATTTGTGCGAACTGAGTCTTACCTTGTAGTGTCGGCAATGTAGAAATATTGCTCTCAAATGGCACAGATGATTGGTCCACTTTCGCGAATGAGCTGGGAGATCGTCGATATAAGGTTGAACGATGTTTTTGATGTCATGGAAAGCATAGTTCATTGCTCTCTGAAAAGTCTCCCCTGCGTTCTTCAAACCAAAGGGTAGCTTATGATATGCGAATGTGCCCCACGGACAAATGAATGCAGTCTTTGACTTTTCCTATGGGTGGATATTTATTTGATTATACCCGGAAAATCCATCCATGAATGAAAAGATTTCACATCCGGCGCATTCATCAATAATCTGGTCGATAAAGGGTGTAGGGTAGTTGTCTTTTGGACAAGCTTGATTTACATCCCTGTAATCAACGCACACTCTAATCGTTCCTTGTTTTTTCATAACAGGAACAATATTCGATACCCAATCGGTTAGAGGAACAGGGTAAATGAAACCAGCATGGAGGAGTTTTTTGACTTCCGCCTTGATGGCAACGGCTTTCTTGGGGTGCACCTGCCTTAGTCGTTGTCGTACCAGTTTGACATCTGGATACATCTTAATCTCGTCTTTAAATATGCTCAAGTCGATACATGGCATTTCATCGTATGACCAAGCAAAGACATCTCTAAACTTGCGAAAGAGAGTGCTATATATTTCCAGTTCGGAAGAAGAACAAGATTTGCCAACATGAATGTTCTCTACAACATCTATTTTGGTTGAGATGTTTATGGCAATAGTCTCTTCGATATTGGATAGGTTTCTTTCATAATCCACCGAGTTTACAATATTCATCAGAAAGTCAAATGTTGAAGGATGTTGTAGGTCACCAGAATTATCTTCTTTACAAGTCGGAAGATGGGAATGATGGTGGTGATCTTCCCATGGTGCCCCATCGATCATCATCGATTGAATGATTCCTTCGTCTGTAAGGTGTACTTGTGACCAAGGATCTGAAGGGGTGCCATATTCCTTAGACCTATCTATCCAAACGCTTGACGAGCATTGATGGTGGTTTGCCTCCCATGCTGAGAACATTGATTGCTATAATGTTTCTAGCGGGGTTAGAGGCAAAACCTACGAATGATCTATTTTAACATCGTTTTCTGACATCTTTTGAATGGAAGATATCATATTGCAGGTTCCTACATTAGCCACTTCCGCCAAATTGGTAGGAGGTGGTAGGGTAAAGGTTCCCATTAACATAGGGTCTTTTAGTAGGCCTACTCTGATATTATGAAGCATGCTAGGGCTTTCGTGGATCATTGGAATGCTTCTCGTAACTTGTGAACTGTTGGGGAGAAAAGTTTGTTGGTCGATGATTGTAATTCCTCCTTGGGAAGGAAATGCAATTTTCCTGAAGTAGGTCGACACAACAGCTGCCATGGCATATATCCAGGGTCTTCCCAGTAGGATTTTGTAGTCAATATTTCCATCGATGACTTCAACATTGATTTCTACTGTTTTTCCCAGTTCAACTTGCAAGTTACTTAGTATCCCATACGGGGTGTACGTTCGTCCATCAAATGCTTTTAATGTTGTTGACGATCACGACAAAGAGGGAGACCCCAGATTTTTCCAGCAACTCATCGACATGATACATGTGGATTCCCCCTCATCGATAATTGTTCTATGAACAGTTTTGTTGAGGGCTTTCACTTGAATGAGGAAAGCTAGTTGAGTTGGTAACTGAGGGTTGTATCCTTTATGATTAAAAGATACAAGATTGGAATCCATTGGGTCAATCCCACCTATTGTTGTCAATAAAGCCTGCTTTTGGGAGGGGCAATTTTGCAGCACTTCAAGAGTCGACACCGCAGATGGCGATTGAGCTAAATCCTCCACTATATTATAGTGTTGTGCTGCTCGGGCACGAGGATTAAACATCGATTTGTGTACTACTCCCTTTGGCGGTTTTATTGTTAATTCAGGAATGATGGGTGGCACGACTTCTGTTGAAGTCGTTGTTGAACTACTAGGTTGGTCATTGTCCTTATTATTCAACATCTGTGGATTCCCGTAATCTTTACTCCTTGTCATTATAAGAGTTTCATTTAGTTGCTTCGAGACTGACAACATTAGCACTTGGGACGGGGAAGAATTTTCGTTAGCAACCATATTTGTTCCTGGGTTTGGAAACGGATCAGTCAATACAGCTGAGGTTTTTGAACTTTTGAAAGATTTTCTAAGTTCTTCTTTAAATGGACAGTCCCGTGTCCAGTGATCCTCGTCACATATATGACATGGAGTTTTGGGTTTCACATTCTCAGAAGGCTTTGCAAAAGATTTTCTTGGAGATGAGTCTCTCTGGTTTTTCTTCTTCCCTTGTTTTTTCTTCTTGCCTCCTGATTTCTTGGTTTCTTTGCCTTTGTCTGTTGACATAGCATTTACTTCTGAGGCTAGAATTTCTTCATTTGCATCTTGACTCGAAATCGTGTGGGCCTTTTTGGATGTGGCCTTTGCAGTTTTAGTGCTTTTTGTGCCTATCACACCATCGCCGACATGAGAGTCTTTGTTTGATTTAGGAGGCGGAGGGACGGATAATTCTAGTCTAAGAACGTCAGGGATTTTATCGTAGAGTGTGCCAGACTGAGTGTAGATCAAGTCTAGATATTGTGCACGAGCAATGACTTGCTCTTCAGTGACGACTCCCCCCTTTGCCACATCTTTTGTAATAGCGGGTAACAATGAATTAATAAACCATTCAGCCAATAGCTGATCAGGAACATATGTTTTTACCATTATGCGATGATGCTACCACTCATGAATATGATCGGATATGTGAGTGGTTGTCATTTTTTTGAAATTGGTAAGTAGCTCAGTTCCTGTTTCATACTTGATAGGTAATTGAAAATGGGTTAAAAAGGTTGTGGCTAGGGTACTGAAGTTATCAAATGAAGCTCTAGGCAGTTCGATATACCACTTTGCTGCCGGACCAGTTAACATGCGCTGAAAGAGGCGAAGTCGAATCGAATCATCATTTAGAGTGTTTGACGAACACCATAGATGAAGGGTCATCACATGATTCGATGGGTCTTCGCCTAGATTTCCATTGAATTTAGGAATATCCGACAAAATTTTATGCGGGATTGCCAGCCACCATGGGGCGTAGGCAATTGGATCGTTCGTTAGTCGACTTAGATCTGGTAACTCTAGAGTTGCCACGAAGGGAAACTGTTGATTTAGGCTTGGTTAAGCATACCCAGGATAGGACAGAATTGTTTGAGTAGTCAGTCTTTTCATACCAGTATAATGCATTTAATGTTGGTAACTTTGGTAAGGTTGATGGGCATAACCATTATCATATGGTTGACACTGCTGCCCATTACTCACAAAGACTTGTTGCTCATATCCTTGGTAGGCTTGCTGGAATTGCGGTTGTTGGTATTGCACTAGCCATGGTTGTGAAGCCATGGACTGTTGTCTAGCACTGACAGTTTGACCAAGATTGGGGTTGGGGTTCCCCATTTGAACCTGTGCCATTCCACTAGTAGGTGATTGTGGTTGTGTCAGAGGTAAAAGAGATTGTTGTATCGCCACCTGCGAAACTTGAGGTTGGCATACAATTGGCGACACTTGTACTTGTGATACAGCCACAATAGCTGGCGTAGTGGGAATGTTCGTCATAGGTGGACTTTGTTGTATTGAGAATACAACTCTTGGTTGTTGAGACAAGACTGGTACCCAACTGCTAGTTGTGATTCCAGCATAACCCAAATTTTGTTGCGAACTCACGCATGGTTGTCCTTCTGGGGAAGACAATGAAAGGGTATATGGCCCTCCATATGACGATAATCTAGTACTCAAAGGAATAATTTGCCTTTGGGGACCAGTTTGCCCAAATTGACCTTGTGATGGATCAATTTGTCGAGACTCAACGTAAGAGATTCCAGATATAATTCTAGACGAACAAATGGGAAAAGTCCATACTGTCGAAATAGTCCCATGATGGACTCCATCCAGTGATTGAAAACTGGTTGGGACAGATGGCACACCGACAAACATTGTCGGAATAACAGAAGGGGATTTCGTTGTTGCTATGTCGAGTGACACAGTCCTTGATGTTAAAGGGTGGGTGAATATTCTCTGATGAAGAAGGATATAGGGCGATCCCAGCTGCAAGTTGCGTTGGAGTGCTAGATGGAGGATCTTCCACAATCTCTTCTATGGCAATCAATCCAGGAGGAAGAGGTAGACCGTCAGGTCCGTAAAATATTTCCAGTGCCAAAGAATATGTAAGTCCTGCAGCAGTAGATGGTTGGGGAGTAACACCTTCTGAATCGCCTGTAGATGGAATCGGTTCAGGAATGGAAGTGTTAACCGTAGCACTAGGATCAGTTGTAATGTCCTGTTGCTGTTGCATAATTTCTTCTGTAGAGGCAGGGATTCCAGAAATGTTCGGAGTAACCGGAGTCTCTGAGGATGTTGGAGTGCTTGCTCCAACCAACCTAGGGGACTTTGATCTGGTTAAATGAGTTCGCTTCGTCCAGAATGGCATCGCTTCTGGAGTCAATGATGGTTGACTCGTAAGTCTCCGCGAACAACGGGGTTTTGATTGACTTTCTTCCACGATTACGGATTACTTGATCAACTCAAAATAAAAGGGGAAAATGTTTTTCAAATTAAATGAATTTTAGACGCTTTGACACAACTTGTTTTTTCAATTTTAAAGAGTCGAGAAAAAACAAAAGATGACTCTAGTCACCTTCAATTTTTATTGAGCTTGAAGTGACAAGTGCTCAGAGGACCTTTTCTATTAAGGAGTCTGAAAAGGAGCAAAATGGAATTCCTTGTAGATCTAGGTAGAGAGGATTACAACCATGAGCAGCTCTAACCCAACATCATCTTCCAGCCAAAAATCCCTTCTTTCACCTCAAGAAAAGCAAAATCACCCAACACTATGAATGTATACCAGAATACCAACAACACTTCTCTATAGATTACAAAATTCCAGCCTCTGGATCTCTGTGATGAGGGATCCATATATAGATGATTACAGAGAGGTGAGTCATCTTTTGGAATCTTGATTAGTGTCTTCTCTCTGATAGTTCCTGCTTCCACTTGGAGAATGGAGATCTCTTACTCATCCCTGGTCGAAAATGGAGTGGCAAGTGTCAGAGGGGAAGCTTCTAGAAGATTCCATGATCTTCCACCTCACATTTTGGTCCCTGCCATTTGTCCATTCTCGACCATCGCACCCTACAGAGGAGAAAAACCATATGCATCGCACCTTGTACATTGGGAAGTTGATATGCATCGCACCCCCTGCATGGAGCTTTCAGTATGGTCCAGTTTTGACCATTTATGAGCAGTTTTCAGTGGAGAACTTCTGGGAGATGATGTAAGCAGTTGACCTTGTTCCTTTAGGTAGTGAAACAACCCTTTTAGGGACTTAAGAGGCCTCAATTTATGGACATTTGTGATTGGGTTTGAAGTGCCCAAAAATGTTTATAACATTGTGGCATGTTTGATACATCTTGGGTTGAGCTCTATTGGTGTCAGTTGCTCAACAACGTCGAATGTATCCAACAATGGGGGAAAGTATGGCCGCAGCCAATCCACATTGAATATTGGGTGCAAGGAGCAGTAGAATGCTGAGCTCGAGAGAAATGTCCCCTACAGCCTTAATGATGGTGTAAGGCCCATATCGGAGTTGTAAAAGCTTCCAGTGGGCCCCGACGAGGTGCTCTTTTTAAAAATGTAACCAAACTTTGTCGCCCACTTGGAACTTGTGTGGCACCCGATGCTAATCATGACGTTGTTTGTACTTAGCATTTGCTCTGTCCAATATGTCATGGACCTGTTGGCAAATGTGTTGGATGTGCTCAATGAAGTTGTTAGCCCTGTCATCTTCGAACTGGACTTGAGGAATCTTCCTAATTAGCTGCAAATGGTATGGCAACATCAATGGGACATAGTGGTTGGAATCCCAATCCCACCCAAAACGGGTTGTGGAGAGTTAAGTTGTGGAGAGCCCTCTTGTAGCTATGTTGGACATAGGGGAGGCTCTCATCCCATGTGCATGGGTGCTTCGAGTTGTACATGCTTAGGATTTTCACATTTACCTTGTTGATGATTTCTATTTGGTCATCAGTTTGGGGGTGGAAGGTCATGGACTTAGTGAGCTTGGTATCCAACAACAACTAGAGGCTTGACCATAATTCACTTAGGAACCAGTTGTCTCAGTCTGAGGTAATGGAATGTGGGATCCCAAAGTGTACCCATACTCGTTCAAAGAAGAGTTTGGCAGTGGCTTATGTTGTGATACTCTTCTTGTAGGCCGCCAGAATGGCCATCTTAGAGAATTTGTCAATGACCACAAAAACAAAGTCGTTGCCATGCTTGGTATAAGGAAGTTCTGACATTCCATGGAGATAGATTCCCTGGGCTAGATAAGAGTTGGAAGAGGATTATACAGACCTTGCTTCTTAAATGTAGGTTTGGCAATGGTGTAGACAATGTTGGATTTGATGTACTTCACAACATCTTGTCAAAGGTTCAGCCAATAAAAATACTTTTGTAGCACTGCCACTGTCTTTTCTACCCCAAAAAGTCTAGTGACCTAACTGTAGTGTGCCTCCCAAATCATCTTGGCACACTCACTTGAAGGAACACAAAGGTGTACTAGGTGGCATAACAATGTGTCCTGAAGGTGAAAATCTGGGACTTGCTTACCTTCTAGGAGCACCTGGTATGTGGTGTCGAATTCTTGATCGCTCTTGTAAATATGTGGCCATCCCAAAGTCTGGTGTCCACAACAGTTGAGCACAGTTGTTAGCGCCATAACCAGTGGTCGATTGAGGAAGTTTGCAACATTATTGGTGTTTCCCTTCTTGTACTTAATATTCAAATGGAATTGTTGTAGATTTGTGGACCATTTATGTTGGCGATCGTTCTGCAACTTTCCCTATGTTTGTATGAATTGCAAGGGTCAGTGGTCTGTGTGGATGATCATTTCCTTCCCCATAATGTAATGCTTCCATTGTTAGTAGGCTTGCACAACGGAATACATCTCCTTTTCATAGGTGGGATACTTTCGGACCACAGCTGAAAGTGTCTCACTATGATATGCCATCAGATGCCCCTACTAGGTAGGAATTGCACCAATAGCATAGTTGAAGGCATCTTCCTTAATTTCAAATGGTTTTTGCGGGTCTGGCAATGGTAGCACTGGTGCAGAGCAAAGGCAATGCTTTAACTCGGCAAACATCTTCTGTTGGGATTCAGACCAAAATAACTTTGCTTTCACTCTACCCTTAGTGACTTGACTCGAATGCCAAGTGATATGAGAGAATCCCAAAATGAACCTGCGATATAAATTGGAAAGACCCAAAAAGTTGCGGAGCTCTGTTAGGGTGGTTCGGGCAGCCCAATCTCGAATAAATTGTATCCTGGTTGGATCCACATGCACACCCCACTTGTTAATGATGTACCCTAGATATTGAACCTAGGTCATACCAAAAGTGCATTTCTCCAAATTGGCACACAAATTGTGTTTTCGCAGGGTTTAGAGGACTTGTCAAATATGGTGTATGTGCTCTTCCCAACTTTGGATGAAGATTAGGATGTCGTCTTGGTACACTACCATGAACAAGTTGGTGAAGGGTTGTAGGATGTCATCCATGAGATGCATGAAGGTTGTGGAGGAATTTGTTAATCCGAAAGGCATGACTAGCCATTCAAAAAGGCCCTCCTTGGATTTGAAGGTAGTCTTCCACACATCGAAGGCTTCAATTGATACTTGGTGATAACCAAACTTCAAGTCAATCTTGCTGAAATATTTGGCCCCCTTAAACTGGTCTAGAAGGTCATCAATCTGTGGGATTGGATACCTATTCAGGACAATGATCTCATTTAGTGCCCGATAGTTAATACAAATCCTCTAGGTTTCTTCTTTCTTCTATACTAACACGATCGGGTTCCCAGGGGTCATGAACTTCGCTTGATGTGCCCTTTCTGCAAGATCTCTTGAATCTACCTCTTGATCTCATCATTCTCCATAACAGAGCATCAGTAGATTAGTCCATTGTGTAGTGGCACGCCTGGGGTCATATCGATGGAATGCTTGACTTAACAGTGTAGGGGTACCCCTGTGGGTGAGGTGAAGATGTCCTTGTACTCCTCCATGACCTTGTCCATTTTTTTATGTTGTGTGGAGGAGACATGTATGGAGGCTATGGACATGGCCACAATATTCCTCTTTTTCTGAGCGCGAACTGTAAGGAACAAAAATTTCCTAGTCTAGGAAATGATCTTATTGTGTTGTTTAGCATAGATCAAATTAATGGGGCTACTACCTCTGGTATCCTGTACAATTTCTGACCAAAAGTAATAATAACATAATGAGGTCTAGATTCATATACAACATGACACTTCCATAGGTATGGCTGACCTAATAAAACATCACAGACTTCAAGAGGGGAAACATTGCACAATACCTCATCTGCAAAGGGTTTGATGCTATAAGGTAGGCGGCACTGTTGGCTGACACAGAGATCTCACCCTTGGTGGAGCCACCGGATGGTGTACGAATGTGGGTGTCGCATTGTTGGCAATGTCAATCTCTTAACAACCTCAGTTGATATCAAGTTCTTCTACCTATCATTGTCAATGATGAACTGTGTTGGTGAACTCTTTACCCACATCTGTGAGTGGAAGAGGTGCTCCCCCTCCTCTAGATCCTCAAGTTCCACCTTTTGGAGCTTGGTGGTGGCTTCCATCATAGTGGGTTCAGCGTCAATGATCTGATTTCCTTTATCAGGTTTCGGCTCAGAGTCAGAGCATGCATCTGTCTACAGCTCAGCCATCGGTTCCTACTTCACTCAACTTTTTTTTGTGTTCTAAGTGGGAGTTTTATGGAACTCACACCGCTTTCCTGAGTCTCTCTCCACCTTCCCATTATTCTTTGCTTGTGACTTCGAGGATTTGTCCTGGGGAGTCACGGCCTGACTCTGCCCTTTGCGATGTGGCTTGGGGGCGTCTTTGCTCTGCTTTGGGTTCGTAGATCCAAATTCTTGCTTCTTTTTCTTGAATTTCTGCTCAATCTTGGCATCAAATCAGTATGTTGCACCAAGCAAGGAGATTTCCAGGAACTCCATTTCCTCCTAAATTTGTTTGTGAAAACAACTACGGTACTTGAGCACCAGATGTTTCTCAAAATATTTGATACCCAACTTTGTGCCCAGGGTATGGAAAAGATTCATCATCTTGTGCATATTTTGATCCATTTGTTGTTGTAGTGTAGTCCATTGTATGTACTTGTCCTCATAGCTCCCCACAGGGTAATATTGTTCCATGATGGCGTCTCAGAAATAATTCCAAGTGGGTGCGGCGGAAAACAGTGAGGGTTCTCTCTCGTCCCTCTGTTCACAGTAGGTTTCCCACCAGTACTTGACATGGGGGTCGGCTTTGAGGAGTGAAAAAGTAATATTTTCCCTATTGGAAAAATCATGAACTGAAAATATCCTTCGAACATATTTAACCATCTATCTATAGCGTCTACATATATCTTCCCTTAAAATATGGGAATGTCAAAGTTAACTTAACCTTGAAGGAAGTGGCACATCTAGAGTGGTTTCCAGATGAAGATGTGTCGCCTGTGGGCATCCGCCGAAGTATCTAGGTAAAGTTATCCATCATCGCGTTCCTTTATCGCTCAAGGCTTCTTTAAGAAATATTTTGAAGGGATCTCTTGCTACCTCATCTTTCTTTTCTTCTGCCATGGGAGGCCGTCGGGGTTTGTGAAGTTGGCCTTGAAAAGCTTCTACTAGTTTGAGCCCTAACTCCTTATACCCCGGCCTTGCTTGGGACATGCAAAGAAAAAAAAGAAAGAGCAGACCGCTCTAATACAATTGATTCAAACTTATGCAATAACGCAATAAAATATAGATATAAACATAAAAATAGAGATGCAATAGAAATAAATCTTCATTTCATTAATTTCAAAGAACTTAAAGATGTTTACATATAGAATGGAAATAAACTATCTCAAGCAATGGTAGCTTATCTCTGAGAAGAGATGTGGTGGCCACATGCCTCTGAACTGTGTTACAATGAGGCTTAAGGGCCTTATTATTATTGAACAACAAAGAGAAACCCTAAACAACCAAAACCCTAACCCTAGGAGATGGAAAGCCAAGAGTTTGTGGGCCTCATTTGGGCTAGTTAAGAACTTAAGAAGCCAACTTCTCGGGGTCGTAACTTGGTTATATGATCTTTGTTTGGTGTGTACGATACATCATTAGAAAGATCTCTCCGAGTACTACAGGATTTTCATTAGGCCCTTTCTTGTTGCGGACCTCAAAAAAACATCGTTTAGGGGGTCAAAACAACTCAGGAAGTTCAAGACTCGAAAAAACTGCTAAAAATAGTAAATGCTGCTATAATCAAGGACACTGATGAAACTCACTAGAGGTGTAAATGGAATAGGCGGGTGGCCACCAATATATACTTGGATCATATTTTCTCTTCCTTTTTATGGTGTTCAAAGCAACATTATATTCAGGTTGACAACATGCAAGATAGTGAAGGCAAGGAAAGACAAAATTGGGCAACAAACATAATTATTAAAGGGGTGAAAGACTATGGGAAAAACGAATGTACTCTTGACCTTGCAAGAGACTTCTTGAAAGACAAGTTGCTATGGCAAGGACAAATATGCCAAGCATGGAGAATGGGTAAGTTTAACAGGGTTCCTAGCTTGCGTGATAAATATATTATTCTAAGGAAGAAACATCTCTTGAGGGGTTCTCATTTTTTCCTAGAAGAAGATTTAACTGTAAAACAACAGGAGGAAAGAAGGGAGGAAATTTTAAAGGTTAGGACAGCAAGAGATAAAGGAAAGAGAGCATGGATTTATAAAGGCAAAGTTGTGATAGTGCAATTTGGACCTCCTTCCAAAACAGAGTAGCAAGATGGTAATAAAGAAGAGGCAACAAACCCTTCAACATGAAATCAGAAAGCAAGATCGGTATGGGAAAACAGGGACAAAGACTCAAATGTGAGTCTTGCATGTCAAAATAAATAGCAATCAAGTCATACCTAGGTTTCCTTAATATTAGTTTGTTGGAACTGCAGAGGTTACCCATGGAGATGAGGACCTAGGTTAGGGCCTATTGCGGAAAATAGAGACATAATTTGCCTCATAGAAACACATGAGCATGAAGGGTGAAAGACGCCTTTGTTTGAAGGATACTGGAAGATGGTAGTGTGGAACAAGGCAGCAGGGAATGGCAAAGGGCATGAGGGTATCATGGTTTTAGTAAGAGAGAAAGAAGGTTGTCTCATTCAGTTAGAAAAAGAAGACTCAAATAAGCAATTCATTTGGTTTAAAATATCAGAAAATGGAAACCACATCATAATTGTAGCATGCTATTTTGCGCCACAAGTTTCAAAAATCTATAAAGGTAGAGGGCTTGACAACAAAGATCCATTTGCAACTTTAAAAGTGAATATTGCAACATATTCATAGCTATGTGAAGTCCTTATAGTGGGTGATTTCAATGCTAGGACTGCAAGTGAGCAAGCTAGCATTCTTTGTTGTAAAGATGATTGTGACCCTATTTGGCTTACAGAAGAAAGTAATCATTAGTGGGAAAGAATTTCATAGGACAAAGGCTGTAATCTCTTTGGTGAACAATTGCTTACTCTATGTGGGGCATTTGATTTAGTCATTTGTAATGGCTTGACTAGATGGGCAAAGTCCGGTAATTTCACTTGCAATACTTACAATGGAGCAAGTGCGGTAGATTATGTAATTTGCTGGCATGGTTTGTGTGAGAAAATGGAAGAAGTTTTGGTTGGAGATTAGCTGTGGGATTTGAAATCAGATCACAAGCCAATTTAGTTATATTTCTCTTTGATTGGAAAGAAACAATTAGAGTCAAAAAATCAGCATGTCCAACAAAATCTCCCACAGGGCAGAATTCTTTTGACCCCAGAAAAATTGTAATACCTTCAAAATGATGCTAGAGAGGCTCTTTGAGAAGGATAAAATTGCAATTCACAGCCTTCATAGTCATGAATTAACAAATTTAATTCAATGTGCACTTGCAAAGTGCAAAAGAACAAAAATTAAGAAGTCTAAAACAAATTGCTTTCCGGATAATGCTTGGTTTGACAAGGAATGCAAAAAGGCAAGGATAATATGGAAAGAGTCAAACAAGGATAACATAAAGCTCAAATCTTACTAGTAGTTATTAAGCAAGAAAAAGGTTGATTTCATGGTTTCAAGGAGAGAAGAACTAATCTTCCTTGGGAAAAATAATCCCAAATTATTTTGGAAGGAGCTCCAACCAAAAAAGATACGAATTGGAAATAATATTACAGCTTCTAAATGGTTTGACTATGCAAGACAACTCTATGAGCAGGTTCCCAAGGTTGACCCTCCCCCCTTGGTCAACACAGATACTGAACTTGTCACGGTACAAGAGGTAGAGATGGGTATCAAGAAGTTGGGTGTTGGAAAAGCAAAAGACTTAGCTAAACTCCAAGCAGAATATCTAAAGTGGGGCTCAAAGATTCTTGCACCTCACATTACAAAAATCTTCAGCAACATCATACAACAAGGGCTCCCCATAGATTTGACAACTAGTCTGGCAATACCTCTTTTCAAGAGCAGTGGCATCAATAATCCCTCCAATTATAGGACCATCATGATAAACCCTTTGTTTGCAAAGCTATTTGGAAGCATGCTAGAAAACAAAATTAGCAAGTGGGCAGAAGAAAGAGATAAGCGTGCTAAAGGGCAAGCAGGTTTTAGACCTAAGCATGCCACAATTGATCATTGCATAACTTTAAGGCACATCATTGAAAAATTTTGGGAGAAAAAGGAAAAAGTATTTTGTTGCTTTGTTGATTTCAGAAAAGCGTTTGAATCAGTTCCTAGGGATAAACTTTGGTAGAGAATGGAGGAACTTGGGGTTCCTAAACATTTGAGAGAAGTTGTACATAGGTTATATGAAGAGGTGAAAGTCAAAATTAAAACTTCAGCAGGAATTTGTGAAAGTTTTAGAAGCGATATCGGGGTCAAGCAAGGTTGCCCACTGTCTCCTACCCTTTTTGGTTTATATATCGACAAGCTTGAGGAGTGGTTAAATTCGCAAGGGGGTGATGTTATCTATTTGTGCAAGTTTGTTATAAGACTTCTTTTGCATGTACATGACCTTATTCTAATTGCTAAATTGGCTCTTGGTTTTCAAGAGAACTTACTATCCCTTGAGCATTTTTGTAGAAAGTGTGGGGATGCAAGTCAATATCAACAAAACAAAAGTAGTGGGCTTCTCTAAGAAAAGAAAACATAACCAGCATAAGTTCTACTTTGAAGGCAACATCCTGGAAGAAGTTGCGGATTACAAATACGTCGGAATTGACTTCAACAAAAATCTAAGTTGGAATGGTTGTAGAAAGAAAAGAAATTTGGGGGGTTGGAAAGCATTTTATGCTTTTTAAAATAGGTGTAGAGAGGAAGAGTTATGGGACTGGAAGACCACTCAAACTCTTTTTGGGCTTCTAGTGATTTTGGTGATTCTCTATGGTTGTGAATTGTGGGCTAGTAGTACCTCCGACATGCAGTGGAGACAAATTGAGAAAATTCAGAAGCGTTTGATTACAAACAAATTTAAGATTAAAAGTGCAGTTCCTTATGATATCTTGTTAAGTGAAACAAGGACTTCTCCTATTGAAGCAATTGCTATGGTGCAAGTCATAATGTATTTTAAAAAAATTGATAAAATGGAAGAGGATAGATGGCCTAAGGTTGTATTTAATGATAGATTGTGCAAGAGCAAAAAAAACTTGGATGTAGCAAAATAACAAATGGTTTAGTTCCACAAACGTACTTGGGATAAGAAGCTAGGAAGAAAGAAAAATTACTATATTGAAGTGTTTAATCCCACTCATAATCATCAACCAAAAGCATACATAGAGGCCAATATCTCTTGGAGAGCCAAAATTCTTATTGCTCAGTTAAGGACTAATTCTCATCAACTCCGTTGTGAAATAGGGCGTTGGAAAAGGCAAAAGTAAGTGTGGGAGGAAAGGATATGCATTTTTTGTTCTTCCGGAAAAGTGGAAATAGAAAAACATTTCATTTTAGAGTGTGAGGCCTTCAAAGACAACACGGAAAGTTATGAAGATATGCTAGCAGCTAGCTCTTAGGATAATCTATTTAGCAAGGGGTTTGTCGAGAAGCTGGGAGCATTTATTGTGAAGCTTCACAGAAAAAGGGTTGAATACATCAAGCAGATGAAGAAGCAATCTGTCTCATGGGCTATCTTTAGCCTTGTGGACGCTAAAATAGTTTCTTTCTTTCTTTCTTTCTATATGAACCTGTTAAAACACTCTTAAAGGATATCGGGCAGGCAAGCATTGCTACTACAGGACTTCTTGTGATCGTATATACTTTGGAAAATATTTGACGATCTTTCCACCAACAAAGACAAGTGTTGGAGTCTTATAAAAGAAATGAGCTTTATTGTTAATGTTGTTAAAATCTTTAAAGAAAGTTGTGAAGGAATGCAGGATGTTTTGGAGGAAGCCACAACATTGAGACTTGAAGGCATGATCACATGTTGTGGTCATATTGACTCCTCCCCTTGGGAACAGTAAATAATCAACATCCCATGGTTAGTCTTATTTACCACGTTGTGTATATAGAGTAGAGAGTTGTTGTCATAGTCAAGTGCATACAAAGCCCAAGTTTAATAACTAAAGACATAAATCAAATAAGCATTTTTCCTTTATTAGTAGCAATGGTAAATATAATGTCAAGGTTTCATATTAACCATGTGTTATTTAGCGTTAACACTCTATTTTCTTTATATTTTTGTCGTTGATCTACTACCACTAGTTCAATTTTATCAAAATGCAAATAATGATAATGAATTAATATATTTAAAATTTATTCTTTAGTCTTGTTATTTATTTGTACAAGTCAATGGATGTGATGATATTACGATATGATAACTCAAAATTTACAATAGTGTTGATAGTCACATTTTAGTTATGATTAGGATAGGTTCAATAATGCTCCAAGGATCTCATTTCCATATTTATCATAGAAAACTTCAACTTGGTTCACAATCATCATTAACTTAACTGGTCTCTATCTACCCCAAGTATCTAGGCACCTACAATAAATTGTACTCCTTAACTGAATGTATTCTTAAATTGTACTCCTTAACTGAATGTATTCTTAATGACTGCATGTGGTATTACTAACCTAACAAACACTAGTGATGGTTTCTAAAAATGAAACACATCTCTTTCAACCGAATATTAACGAGTAAAACAATTATATCTGAGTTTTAAATTAAACTTACATGTATATTAGGCCTACTTGGAATTTGTGTATTGTAAACAAAAATAATTCAAAGGCATATATATCTATATATATGCATGCAAGAATTGGGCTAGACGCATTAGTAATATTATTAACAACATTTCTTTTAATTTTAATATTATGCTCTCATCTATGTCATTCTCAACGTAAGTGCACAAAAAAACACTAACAATAATAACAACCATAACTACAAAATTCAAATTCCCTCCTAAATAAACAAATAGCATATGATCGAGGACATATATAAACCGTAAGTGAATTTGACAAAATTATTTTTGTATTAAAAAAATTAACAATAATAATAATGGCTTTCACATAATATCTTTAACATAATAAAATAATAATTTTTATTTTTCATTTTAATTAAAACCAGTCTACATTTATATTAACATTGGACTTATTAAGTGTCTAGAGAGATGAAATCTCTTAAGATGCACACATATTTGATCTCTTTTAAGGGTTGGTAGATCTAGAGTTAAGATGGATCTAGGTTGGTTTAATTCCCTTTAAATAGACTATATTCCACATGAATACCATGGGTCAATAACATGATTTCTCATAAACCTGGAGCTCAAAACCACTAGTTACTTGACCAAGTCATATTTTACCTTAACTAAAAATTAATAAAAATAAACATAATAATGTAGAATTTTTATTTTAACAATATAGGTTTATTTTTATTTTTAATTTATTTTATTTTAATCAAGTTAAATGTTTACATGACATCACATTACAACATCTCTACCATAGTGAGTTGCACAGAAATATAACCTTCCACCTTTAATTAACAAAAATACATACTTATAATAAGCACGGTTACCTAACAAATAATAATAATTCTTAAAAAATCAATAATTATATATAACATCAATAATTGTGAATAATATTTATAAAATATAATAAAACAACTTATACCTAATTTCATATCGGTACACATATGAAACCCTATTTAAATCAATAAAGTCAATGCCCAACATTGAATTTTGAATAATGTCCTATTCATTTTAGGAATAGTTTGATATATTGTTTATTATTGTGATATTAAAATTATCATTTAAATTGTAATCATGAAATTTAATATTTTTATTGAATATTTTTAACTGTGTCAAGAAGAGTCTTTTAGTTCACTATGGGAGAGACGGTGTAACGTGTTGTTATATTATGTTATTTAAAAAAAATTACTTGTTCAAATAAAAAAATTAAATTAATCATTTTTAATGCAGTTTTTGGGCTCTAGGTTTTGACAACTTATGGTTTTGCACATAGTATTTGTTATGATGAAGTATTTTTACAGACTTGAGGAAATCCATTATGGAATGCAAAAGTAACAGCTTAGATTCATCTTAATTCTGGACTTCATCCCTCTTGGTGCTTGGTAGATCCAGATTTAAATGGATCTAGGTTGGTATTTAGATTAAAATGGGTTTATTCTAAATTAAGATATGTTTAAAGGGGTTGGATCCAATGGTGTAAAGTTGAAAAGCAAAGAGTGGCTCAATTTCCATGAGGGCATAACCTAAATCTATGGGGGCTTCTTAAGGTAGTGGTCGAAAGTGTGGTTGCACCTAAAGAGATTATATTAATTAATCTTATGACTTGCACATACATAAGTGGATCAAATCTCACCCCCTATAGAAATTTGATAAAAATTGCAATTGCTCAAGATTTCGAACTGAAAACAAGAGACACAATTCTACTCTACTAATTTGCAAAATAGAAATCACAATTTAGAACAACATGCATAGACATGCAACAAGAAAAACCACAAGTACACAGTGATTTCTAGGGGAACCTAACTTGGAAAAACCCCCCAAGCCTCTTTTCATTAATTCATTCAATAGAGAAACTATTAGAATTGCTTGCTCCAGCACTAAGCACAACCTACAAAAGAATAAGTGTTCTCTTTTTTGAATGAGAACCTCTAGCCAACTCGCCAATTGTCTGCTCCACCAACCTCATATTCCTTGCACAAATCTGAGCAAATTTGAGCTCCTAAATAATAAGGAAGTCCTTATTTCCTTGCCCAATTCCCAAGGAATTGATCTCATGACTGCATGCAACAATTGTACACTCAACTAGTATACAAGTCATGTTACACTAGCCTTGTCTCCTCCACCTCAGTTGAGCAATTCGAATTCCATGCATGCATGAGCTATTTTGGGTTGATTGATCAATTAACTGACAGATCTTTGAGTTAGATTGTTGTCCCATTGCACAACTAACCTTCAACTTACTCTACCAATAGTTAGAGGTCATTTAACTGAATACAACTGAAAATAATTGAACTAGATTGCTAAATTTTAGCAATCACGCATGCATGACTGAACTCCAAGCCCACTAACTCAAATGACAAGAGCCATGTTACACTAGTTAACTACATCCAAGTTAAACTGATGATGTGGAAATTTTATTTACTCAATTTGACTAAGGCTAAAGCCAAATTGAGCCTTTCTTACTACATTTTCTAACACCCGCATGTCCATTTTTGTAAGCCCTCGAGGGGGAAGCTCAATTGGAAATCACCGTGATATCAAGTGATATGTAAACTATGAGATTCAAGGTTCAAATTCTCCCAATTAGCCTATGTCTAAAAGAGGGGCATATATAAACACTTAGAGGTATAGTGGTCGCGGTTGGAATCGACCCTATGTCACGCAAGTACAAAACCATCCTAGTTGTTGATTTCTCTATTAAAATAAAATATAATATAATATAAAATGATGTGATGGATAACAAGACATAATAGTAAGTTTTGATTGCATTTTTAATTATATCAATGAAAGAGAAAAGCTAAAATGATTTCAAACATTTATCTCTTATGTCACTTTTGATATTATTGCATTTTTTTGGTAAGAAAAGAGGATTATTTATTATTAACTTTTTTTAGGATTTTAACTTTGGTGAGGCTAATAGCAAGAACTCATTTTCACCAACCCAACTCATCCATCATGATATTAAAGAAAGGAAGCTTGTAGCACAATGTAGTTTTGCCTTGGGTGAAGAATGTGGAGTTTTCTATTTTATTTTATTTTAACTCCCTTTTATTGCAATGACAAGTGTACCTTCTTCACATTGGGTGTATTACAATTAAGTGCAGTTGACTTGTGACGATAAATGAAGAATCATTATAAGGCATTACATGTGGTATTCCAACAAAATCAAAAAGAGCTTTCACCTAAACCAAATTGTATAGAACATTCCTCTTACACAAATAATATGACCCACAAAGAATGGAATGTCTTTGGAAGTTTCAAACCTTAATGGGGGGAATATCTCCACCCATGCTTAACAACAAATCTAAGACCCCATTAACAAGAATGGAATAAATGTAATTTTGTGACATTATAACAGACAACATTCATCCAACACGGACAAGGGAGTCTTAAGATATGAAGATGGTGTAGGTTCTAAAAGTTGTAGCCAAGGTTTTGGAAACAAAAACTAATAACCAAGTAAGGTTGAACATTTGGTCCTTTGGGTAGAAGAGGCATTTAGAAATTGTTATGTGGAGATAATTTTTTAGCGATATTCAAAACAAATCAATGATCATGTCAAAGGAAATATTTCATAGCCATAATGTTAAATGTCAAGCAAGGAAATGTGGGTCGAATGATCTAAATATTATTGTTTATGTGGAATGGCAGGCACGTTAGAGGAACAATTGATAAGATCATCAATTAGATTTTTTACCAAGCCTTAGCTTCTAGGTTTCAATGTTACTATTACTTATTCCACATTTGACCACCCCATAAGGGGATTCCAAGGGTAAGAAATCATCCTTGTTTATCTAAGAAATGGAACTTTGTGTCTCACTTCCATCATATCAATTTTTTGTGATGAGTAGCATTAGAATATACAAATTTTAACATGCATTCCAAATCATTCCCCATATGAATATAAGTAGGATCATATTGATGAGGGTGACAAAAGGAATCCATTACCTTTGGATGATTAATGTTAGATTTAATGCAAGCATGGTTTCAAGTGTACAACATGAGGAGATCCTCTCATTCTACATTTTAGTTTTGAGCACTTACTAACAAGCTCTCACATTGTTTAGTCTTGCATTATTGTTACTAAGAAGTCTACAATTGACTATTAAAAATGTCCCAAATCCCAACTAAGGGATCAAGGGAAAAGTCCAAGAAATTGTTGAGCAAGTTGATATTGGAGAATGGGATGCTAATTTTATGGCATAATAGGGAATCATCATTCCCAACCAATGCAATAGTTCCTCAAGTTTGAAGAATCCAAAGACTAAAAAAATCACAAATGAGAATAATTACCTCGCACATGTTGGATTTGGAGAAAGGTTAAGAGATAAAGATGATTTGCATGCATGCCAAAAGTATAAGTTTGAGAAGAAAAGAGAAGGTAGAGGATGAAACCTACAAGAAGAGAATGGTGTATTACAAAGAGATCATCATGAATTAAGCACTTCATAAACAACTCTTATCCTCATTAAGAAATAAATTTTACCATCTACAAGATTTGAATTCATCCAAAAGTCCCAAAACACTAATTCAACTAGCCCAAAAAACAAAAAACAAAAAGCCATGCATTTAAAAGATGTTGCTTCTCTCTCTATTTTCAAAATATATAAAATTAATTCCTTTTTTTTAAAATGTTCCCATGTAAAGGCAATCATAGTTCCAATTTTGAAGTTTCTTAAACTCTTTTTCTTTTTAATAGGAATAGGGAAATTTTATATTAAAAATTCATGCTTGGATACATGGCCACACAACAAAGAGTACAAAAATGGTAGCTAATGCTTTTGAAAGCTACAAAGAGGAAGGGATTGTTTTCAAACAAAAACCAAATCCGAGGAAGGGACTGTTTTCAAACAAAAACCAAATCCTTCTTGCAACAACATTTGTAACCCTAACATGTTTGGTTACATAGATCCTCTAGAATACATCTAAAATCTTAAGACATTCATGATGCATAGACACCATTTGTGGAAGAGAAGCTGAGCATATTTACCCAAATCAATGTCCTCCATAGGAGTCACAGTGAAATTTAAGTCTGGAAGGGAAACAATAGCAAAATTGAATGGAACACCTAGGGAAGGATTGACCCATTTGAAGTTGGCTAACAGAAAATTGGAGATCATTGAGTTGTTGATGAAGAGAAGTAAGATCATCCTTAGTAATATGCAACTTAACCCTATGCTCCATTGCCACATTCAAGGTGGATACTCTCTCGCTACAATGAATTTGAAGGTGAAAAATATCTTGTTCTAATTAACCTACTTCCTCAACCCACTATGGTTGAATTACCTTCCTTGTGTCCTTCTCACCCATATAGAAAAAAATGAAATTGATGGGGGAGACTTCAACCCAAAAAAAAAACTTGAAGAATGTTGTTAAGAATAGGCTTAAGAGTAGGCACCCAAATTGCTTGTCCCCCACACCAATACATGAATCCAAAAACCAGCTTCAATGTGACCACAATGAGATGTCAAGACTCCTCAAATATAAAGGGAGAGAACCAAATACCCAAAGGTCGAATGAAAGTATAGTTGGACCATGCAGTTTGCACAAAAATTGACATAGACATGGAATATATGTGTGACCACTATAATTTCTCTCCCTCAATAGGGTAAGGGAGACCCAAATGAAAATTCACGGTAAAAGGGAGGAGGACCAAAGATTCAGAGGACTAGTGAAAGAACTCAGCTCCCAAATATTCCAACACCGCAAAGAGAACTTAAAACGCAAATGAATTTCCAAAGAAGAATGACTTGGAATTGAAACACCTTGATTGGAAAATAGGGGTGATAAAGGGAGAACAAAGAGACCTTGGGACTCTACTACTAAACAGAGAACCAGGTAGACTAACCCAACGGCCTCGACACTTCAATTACCATCTTCCAACTAAGAGGGTGACAATTTATACTATTTTGCATTTCATGAAGAACTAGGCTAATACCATTAATTAATGAAATCATGTCGACAATAGAAGGACAAAGAGAAATTAGACCTATACATTTCCATGGGGAGCATTTATTCTGCATTCACCCATTTCTCTCTTGCACACATGAGAAATCGTGTTCCCACCACCTATCATTATGACATAACATCACCTCGGGCACCCAAATTTTGGATCCCCGCAGATCTACATCAAATGGATTCTGCCAATAGTCAACAAAATTCATCATGTCCAGATCAAATAGTGGAAACATGTGTTCCCACTTGCATGCATTCACCATTTCTCCTATAACCCAACCATCCCACCAATTTAAGAACTTAACACTCACATTCATAAGTAGCCACATCAATATATTAAGAGTTTTAAAGACATGTTATCCTTGCTTCGTTGTATGGAGGTATACATGGACATAGGAGGTGACGACCACCCAAAACTAATTTCGAGACCCAAATAATTCTTAGTCTAACGACCCTTCAAAATAGCCTTTTTCTGATCATGAGTCTCTCATGGAATAGATCAAAACTTATCTAATCACAAATAAGCAAAGATGATATCTTATCTGATGATAACTTGTTTGTCCAGCCACGAGAAATTCCTTTAGCATGTGCTCCTTCTTCATCTTGTTCGTTGTCCCACCATGTTCCATTCATGTACCTACTTCTACAATCACTCACGATGAGATGACATCAAATCCATAAATCTTCTAATCTACCATGATGCATTGTTTTATGTGATCGGTCTGGGGACCAGAAGGGAGGACAAGGTATTGAGACTACGTAGAGCACAAATCAAGCTGAGATTGGAGACTCTGGGGCACTATCGGGAAAAACTACGCAGAGGTCACTCGGAGGCTAATTTGAGCAGTTCGAGACAACAGTGACATTTGTGGGACAGGGCTCAGCTGGGAGGCAGAATTGCGCAGTTTTTTCGGGTAGGCAATGCAAGTAGCAGGAAGCACTAGCAGTGAAAATTACGCAATTATTCCAGAGGAGGTCAAGATCAGGCTATAGGAGCTGCTAGTCAAAACTGTGCAGTTTTGGGAGATAGTCAAGGAAAAAAATTACTGCACAATTTCTGGGCTGAGTGGAGTGTCAGGCAGCAGGAGAACTATTAGTGAAAACTGTGCAGTTTTCAGCAAGAGAGCAGAGCAGGTCAGTAAGGGAACAATGCAGTGACAGGAAACAGAGGCATGTCCCTCATGTATGTGCAGTTTCTGCAGGCAGTGCAAGTAGGCAGGCTGGAAAACTACTGCATAGTTTTGGGGATGAGTGCAGCCCTGGATCACAACTCAAGTTAGATCTTCGAGTTGACTAAAGGGAGACTTGGTGGATGGTCTTGCGGGAAGCGCAAACTGGAATGGTTCTTGGAAAACTTTTTCACAGTTTTGGGAGGAAGTCAACAAGATCATTTCCAAAAGTGCAGGCTACCTAGGAGGAAGCCTCAAGCTCTGCGCAGTTATGGGCAACAATGCAGGGTCAATGAGGGTTGAGACTACGTAGTGCAGCGCAGTGCAGGTCTGGTTGATGGAAGGTTGTTTGGTCAATAGATTTTCGGGAAAAATGGTTAAGTGTGTGAGCAAGTGAACTCGTGTATATATGACCTTGTGAACACACACTTAGCATGACTCAACAACATGAAACCTCAAACCAACATGTGCTCACTGTGATCGTCTAAAGGTGAGAGTGACAAGTGCAACACTTAAGATGGGCCATTAAGCGATCGTGATGACACTTGTGTGACAGTGTTTACAACTTTGTGTATGAGTACGATGGGTGTTTACATAGTCAGGACAACTCATGCACACAAAGACAAACCTTCAATATCACCACAACAAGGTCACAAGCATTACATAGCAATCAAGATGCCAAAGACAACAGTTAGTCAAACAAGAAAAAATGAAGCAATACATGTAGAGGAAACACATGAAATGACTTTTGTGTTTGTACACATGCATGTTACTGAAGACAGGATGATATGAAAATGACAAGCAATCTTGCAAACTCAACTAAGAGATGTACTTTGAATGGTGTTCTTTACTTACCATACTTACCCTCAAGATGATCATGCATCTGACATAGTTTGCATGCAGTCCTGATCTTTCACCATCACTCAGTCTCTTGGTCCTTCTCCTCAACTCCTTGGGAGTGATATTTAGCTTGTCACCTTTTCCTATAGCCACTGAAAGATAGATCAGCGCAATTTTAGCGAGCAGCGATTGCTACCAGAATGAGGCCCTCAGAGGCCCATCTGTGCAATTTCTGCATGCACGACAGACAGGACAACTTGGAGAATGTTACATAGTCTTGAGGCACAAGACACTACTATGAGATGGGCTCCTGGGAGGACACCTCTGTGCAGTTTCTGATTGCAATGCATCCTGGGCAGTTGAGAGGCAATATTGTACAGTTTCTGGATGCAAGGCACTGTTGCGAGATGGGTTTCGAGAGGACACATCTTCACAGTTTTAGTTTGCAAGGCAGACTGAGCAGTTGAGGGGAAATATTGCATAGTTTCTGATAACAGTGGGTTCCAGATGGGGGAAGGACACTAGAGGAAACCACTGCGAAGTTTTGGATGCCAAGGGAGGTTGGGGTCTTTGCACACTGCGCAATTCCAGCACGCAAGGGAAAAATATTGAAGGTTGCAAAAGCAGAGTGCACAGTTCTAGGAAGTTAGATGTGGCTAGGTTTCTCAGGAAATTGGCTAAGTGTGAGATCATGGAACAGATGTAAAGAGTGATAGGACTCGACTATGATCACACACGAACGCTTAGTGATACAACGTAGACAATCCAGAATTTATAAAACATACTCTGCTTGATTCAACAGCCTTCGCAACAACCTTCGCAACAAGAGTACGTGAAGTGAGTGTGAAACATGTCTATGTAATGAAAACAACTCATACGCACAAGATTTCGCTTGAAGCAAAACAACATTCCCTTTGCATGAAAAACAACAATCCCTATGCCTAAATATGGCACATGTTGCATAAGGATGAGAACGTGAACAACTCTTAAGATCAAGGAGGGGAGATTGAGTTCATCATCTTACCAGCAAGTGACAAAGGAACGATCGGTCGCAGGATCCAAAGTAGGCTCTAAAATTCGCATGCGAGCCAAAATTTTGGGTGCTGGTTGTAGCCACTACAACATAAGCATAATGCAACAGTGAAAAGGAAAAGACAAATGAAGAGAATTGATGTAGCATAAATGAAGTAGTAGAAGTATTTAGAGATGAAGAAGTGAAAGAATGAAGCAGTGGAAGATATCGGCTAGAAAAGAATGCAAGAGAAGTGAAAGAAGAAGAAAAAAGATGAAGATACAAGAAGAAAGACATGATGCAAGGTAAATAACAGTACCATTTATTCAAAATTAAGATTCAAATGTAACGAATCCATGAAAATAACATCCCTAAAAGGTTTAATGGTCCCTAATATATTTTATATGGAAACGAAATAAAGGGAAAATAAAGTGTTGAAAATAGCAATAAGAAATGTTTAAAATAACATCAAGAAAAAAATCCTAATTTAATTTGTCCTTGAATTAAATTGTAATTCCATATCTCATGAGAACTTGTAATAGTTAACTAAGTTAAATTGACTTAGTTAGCTCGGTTCATTCGAGTTGAGGGTCTAACTAGAGTCATGTAGAGTGTCTCCTACAATTAGGAGCACTAGTTGAGTTTATTTTGAGTTGCAATTATTTAATGCATTCCAACTGAGTTAAATTCAATTAAACTAGTTCCAACTAATGGAGGAATTAGTCGAAGATCCAGTAGTGAGGTGTAACCAACAACAATAGGGTGTAACGAGCAGTAGTGGGGTGTAACCAACAGCAGTGGGGTGTAACAAGCAGTAGTAGGGTGTAAATTATTATAGTGGGTTTAACTTACTGTAGTGGGGTGTAACCTGTGGTAGTGGGGTGTACCCTATAGTAGTGGGGTGTAACCGGCGGTGATAAACCAGTAAACTAAAGATTCACTCATAATTAAATTTGCATGTCAGTTTAGAGAAAGACCCAGCTGAGATTGGAGTTCAGGGACAATGTAATATCAGTTGTAAAATCATCTAAATTAAACTGATGGTGCATGCAGTCAGAGGAAGTCCTATGAGGATTGTGCAATTCATAATTGAGGAATTTCCACATTAAATAGAGGTTAATTCCTAAGGGAACAACGTAGGGAATTAGGAGCCTGGAGGCTTGGAAATTTGGCTAAGTATTGGCCAAAGTGTTGTGTTGTACAACAACCACCCATTTCATAAAAATCTTTACACAAGATCTTAATATGAAATGGGTCCCTTTAAAAATAAACTTAGTTAGATGTGTGAATAAAATGGTATGTATCTCATCACAAGAAAAATCCTTACTAAAAGCTTCGATGTAAATGAATCATTTTATAAAGCCTTTTAAATAAAAAACAAAGTGTTCCTTTAAAAATATTATAAAACTATTCTATATTGTGATAAAGCAATCGGAGATCGCATATCGCAATATCAAAGGAAACACACACAAAAAAAAACCTCACCCAATTCTCTGATCCAAAAAGGTAATCTCAATCAATAATCGAGAAAAACAAATGCCCAAGGTACAATAAAAAAATCCCCTCAACTCCTCTGATGCGATAAAGTAAATCGCAATCAGCAAATTGGCCATGTCAATGATAAAGGGACATATGAAAAGGCCTAATCAAAACTCTCGATGCGATAAAGGTAATCGCAATAGGCAATCAGTGGAGTCACATGACAAAGGGATAAAACTAAAGCCAAATCCCAACTGCGATCTATTAATTGGGCGTGCATCTCAAAAGGGAGTTATACATTAAAACAGTTTTCATGCATTATGTTGTATCACCTTTCGGTAATCGGAAATATTTACAGCAAGTGCTAAATCCCATCCCTTTGACACTCCCGACCGCCGATTTGCGATTTATCGTCAATCGCCAATCAATAAAATCTAAAGCACGCTTGAAACAATCATTCGGCATATGAGCGATGAGATGGGCATTTATGGTGTTATTTACCACGATTGATAGTTTAAACGGCTATTCAATACTGCAGTTAAGGATAGACCTTTCAAAATAATTTATCTGTGGTAATTCTTAACTATATTTTATTTATCATATGTCAATCGACGTAATTCTATTCATTGTAATATTGGCTTGCAGCAACACTTTCTCTGTATCACAGTTTGCAACTGTTTGTGCAGAATTCCTTTGAAACCAGAAATCCAGAGAAAATGGGGAAAAAATCAAAGAAGTCCACAACAGTAGCTCCTGCAGTCAAAGATCCTGGACCAAGCAAGAAAGGATTAATCTCATATACAACATGCCTTGGTCTAGGAAATACCAGCTGGGAGAGTATTTATAATCTGATAGAAGTAGAGGAGCCCGAAGAATTATCAGAGGAAGCCATAGCTGATTCAACTAACGAATTCGAAGGAACTCTTAAAGAATTGGCTTGTTCTTATCTTCACAGGATAGCAGCGTGAGCTAAAATCCTACCATATACTGACATAGTAAGATGGGTGGTGGAGAAAATTCCAGTCTCAGACAGAACATTTTGCACAGCTGATGGGAGGATATTCGGCTCATTCTAGCCTGAGGATCCCATGAAAATGTACCACTTACCTCAACCTGAGAAGTGATACAACAAGGCGTTCCTAGAAGCATTTGCGAAGGAAAATGACTCAGAGTCAGCCCCGATAAGACAATGAAGGAATTTCCCGGAAAAGCACAAGCATGAGTCATCGGGTAAGTACTCTGTTGACTCATTGGCTTCCCCTTATTGCTATGTTGGGGCTATGATGTGTAGGATGTGGGGAATACATGATTCTGCCAAATTCACCATAGAAATGGTCCCCCTAATGGAATTTGTAATCAATGGTTATGTGATGGATTGGGCAAATATTTTGTCCGATAAACTAGCCACATAAATTTTAGAATACAGAACAAATGCACATAAAACTTCCAAGACCATTCCCCCTTTCTATTACAGTGCATATATTATGGATACTATTTGCTTTAATTCTGAATATCCAATACTCGGATGGAGATGGACTCCCCAAGACCCAAATCCAGCCCATATTTACCACCAACAGTTATGGAAGGCGCATTACAAAAATCACTTGTATAAAATTTGCAATGGTTTTATTCTCCCTATATATTATTCTATTTTTAATAAACCTGCCCCCAGGATATCCCCGGAGTTAGAAATTGACTTGAGAACAGTACGTAGTTGGTTCGGGGAAGAGAAACTTACTTATATAAGGCTTTTTGGTAGCCTTACTAAACCCCATGTTCTCCCTCTGTATGTGCCTGATAAATTGTTAGCTTGGGAATTGGCTTATCAAAAAACAGTGGAAGGGACATCCAGAACCCTTAAGGATTCAAAGAAACACATGTGATCAATCTTCCCTTTACGATGCGGCATTTTCACTCTACGACTACAAGCATGCAGAGAAGGAGACAGAAAATATGCTAATGTTGAATCTTGCCACAATTCCTAACAGGCCATATGATCCAAGACAAGTTGCTTATAATGTCACATCTCAAGCCAAACTTGTTAAGTTTGATCATAAAGTGGATGACTTCAATGATCTATTTTCCTCAGCTGAATCATTATTTCAAATTAAAACATTGGCTAGAATTAGGTATCAAGATGAAGGGATAGAAACGTTTAATAGGCTTAGAGACCAGAGGTTGCAAACTCTACCTTTAGACCTATTAGCCACAACCCTGACAATCCAGTCAAGCGAAATTGAATAGCAAGCTACTGATAAAGCCCCTGCAGTGGAAAAAGTTCCTGAGAAAGAAAAAAAACCAGAGCAGGAGCAAGAATGAGGAAAAGGCAGTGAAATTATTGATTCAGACATTCATATTGATCCCAAACTACTCAAATAATAGCAACAGTTTGACTCAATCATCAATAATACTGAGAGCTTGCAAGGATTTAGCACACCTGAAGTAACAATTGGTCAGAAGGCAACAACTAATATAGTTCCAACTGAAGCAACTAGCAACCCACCCATGACTCAAAGAGATGTCGAAATGATTCCAGAAAACCATTCCGATGAGATTGTTCTGCATGTAGAAGAAATACCACCCTTAGATGTCTTCTACAGCCCTAAGCATAGGGTTGTAATAAAGAGACAAAGGAAAAAGAGAAAGCTTGATCAATCTTCTCTTTTGCCTACACAGATGGAAGTAACTAATGTGGTATGGAGAGAGGAAGTTAACCCTTTCGAAGATATTACTAAACTCTCTCAGTATGATGGAACATACACAACAGCTACTATGGACAAGGCATTGGAAGTCAGCAATTTACTTAAAGAAAAGGATCAAGCAATCGCTTCACTGGAGACACAAGTACATGAAAAGCAGTAGAAAATAGAATAGTTAGAGCAACAGTTAGCAACACAGAAGTAGTCAAATGACCAATTAAACGAGCAATTGCTCAAAGAGAAACAGAGGATAGATCAATATGCAGTTCAAAAGCAAAAAGAATTATCTCAAGCATTGAACAAGCTGAAGACAATGAATGAACAGTTGAGCAAATCAAAAGATAAACAGATCTCTCAATTGTCACTGCAAATAGAAAGGTTCAAAGAATTTCCTCAAGTGGAGGAATTCAAATTAGAGGCTCTCCAAATTACTAAAGCACTATCTACTTAGTTGAGCTTGTTATGTAATAATATTTCTCTTGTTCCTCCCTTCTGTGAAATTTCCTCGCCTATGATTGATAATTCAGTTGATGCAAGACAAAAATTGGGGCAAGTAGATGAAACACTAACAAAGTTTCTCTCTTGGCAAGAAACCAAGGAAGGACAAGCTGCAAATCTGCCCCAAATTCTGGAATCACACAAGGAAATCTTGTTCCTTGAGTGGCAATCTCAACTGATGAAAGAAGAAAGGGCAACATCGAAATGTAGATTGGAGACTAGTAATCTAGTGGAATTGATTAATAATACTCTTTATTTATCAAAATTAATTTCAAAATGTTCCCCAAAGAAACTACCATCAGTCAAAGCATTGGAGCAGATATGGAAATAGGAGCTGGAAAAGAGGGAGAGATTGATCGCGGGCATTCAAACTTTAACATGAGAAACCTTTTGGTTATTCCTTGTTAAACCATATATTCAAAGGACAGCGATGAAATTCCTAACCGATGTAATTCGTTACATGATTCCTAAAATTACTAATGCCACATATACTGCCCAGCTACATTCGTGTATGAGTCATCCTCCAGAACTGCAATTGATGCTCGCCATATGCCAGCTCAAGCCAAAAGATAGTCAGCCGAAACAATGAACCATCCTTACCAACTGCAAACATGTCTATTTCGGGGAGATTTTCATATATTTGAGATTTGGTTACACCAGCTCACAGCATTTTTATTTCATAGTTAGTTAGTGTAGATAGTATTTATAGACCCTTTCATGTTTTTAAAAAGGGTCCTAAAAATTTTGTATTAAGACTTGGATTAGAAGTTGCACTATTGTGCTTCCGATATATATTTTTTTTATGAAACTATACCTGAATTATGAGTTTTAATGAAGAGTACTTTTGTCTGATATGCACTACTGCTTCCTATAAAAGTATTTCCAAGTTAGAAAGCGGGATCCAAATGCAATTCATGTCGGAGGGGATTCAAACACATATGGTACTATTATCTATGTTTTGCTTCATTCTTTTATGTGAACTAGCATTCATTCATTTTGCTATTATTGATGTATGTATAAGCTCTAACAGCGATCTCTTTTACTTATCACTATTGAATGTTCAAGAGTTGTTATTTATGATAGATAAAGATCAGTGCAATGTTGTTTTAATTATTACTTTGTTCAACTATTTGAACAAAGTAATTATCATATGAATGAATATTTTTGTTTAAAAGTAGATTCATCTACATGCCTACTTTTCTATAATAACCATTAAGAATTGCACTAAGACAGAGACTTCCCGGGATAGATTAGTTAATTAAATTATTGCATTTTAGAATAAATCTTTCATCATTTTCCATTAAATATAATTAAATTAAACACTTATCCATCCCATTCATAAATCATTGGGAAACTGGTCCCATTATATCCAGTCAGAGCCACCACACCAAATGGAAAAGGAGTTGCCTTTAAGGTCTGGACTAGGTGGTTTTCCCCGATGTTAATGCAATGATTGAGGCATCAATATTTTTGGCCCTAGAAGGAGGGCATGAACTGTGAATGGTGAGCAAACCCAAATATAAAATCCATTTTGAGAGTAATTCTCCCTCCACCTCACCTCCGACTTCCCCCTCGCAGGCTGGAACTCCAGTTTTCAAGCGAGAAGTAGAGGAGACAATGACCATTGCTCAACCCCAAAATATCTCAGGTAAATTAACTCCGGAATCTCCTGAAGTACAATCTCTCATCCACAAACTTCAAGGATTCTCAATATCACCACAGAAATATGAGGTATCTCAAGTCAGTGTAACTTCGCAATTCATTCCTTCTCACCCCCTCACTAGACTTCAGAGTGAAAAGCTTGGTATTGAACCTACTGAGTTACCTTTTCCTAAAAGGAAACGGGAAAGGAAAACAACAAAAGGATCTGATAGTGAAATTTTTTCATCATCATCATCCATTTCATCTTCTCCATTGTGAAGTCAATCATCCACCCCTCCACTCCAGTTTGTTGTTCAACAGGGAACTGGAACTTCAACATCTGTTTCTCAACCTCCTCAAACTTCAATATCTGCTCCTTCCGAACCATCTGGAACCTCATCGACACTATCATCTATTAGTAGCTCGACAATGGCGCAGAATCCATGGAATAATCCTGGTGCAGTCACAATGCCTACACCTTTTCACCCATTGCCAGCTCATCCTGAAAAATGGTTGCCGAAATTTAATCCAGATGCAGGCATACAAGTAGATGAACACATAAAAAACTTTATGTTGTTAGTCAACTTAAAAGGAGTTACAGAGAAAGACATGGTTGTTAGACTTTTCCCTTATACCTTACAAGGATCAGCTAGGTCTTGGTACTTTTCCTTGCCATCAAGATCCTTTACTAGTTGGAACATTTTTCAAGAACAATTCTTGACTAAATATGGTGATGACAGATCTGTAGCGACGTTAATTAATGATCTTTCAAATATTAGGATAGAGTCTAAAGAACCTATAAAAGAGTTCAATTCATGATTTAATAAACTCTTAAAGAAGATACTGACTGCCTCTAAACCTAGTGATCAAGTTAGAAGCGAATGGTATATAACAGCTTTACCCTCAAATATAGATATCTTTGTAGATAGAGCTGTGAAACCGACTCTAGAAGAAAATATGAAAGAGGCACTTGTTGTAGAGAAACGTATCATTGCCTTAGAAAAGAAAGCTGCTCTTGAAGAAAGAAAATCAAAAAAGATCTCCTTCAAAGATGATTCAAATAAGAAACTGGCTAAAAATCCCTACAATATGGGAGGTCTCCAAAAATTTCTCAAGACTATGTCAAACGAAATGATAGAAATCAAGAAGCAAGTAGTTGGGACTTCAACAAAAAGACCATTTAAAAACTTTAAGAAACCTGAATCAAAACCCCCGAATGCTATATCTAATGCAGACTCAGACCCCGAAGAAGATGAAGAAGAAGAGACAGTCTTATCATCTGAGGAAACTGAAGAAGAGGTAACTGTAGAATGTCATGGGATGTGGGACTTTATCTTGCCTAATTATGGTACAGAAAATGAACAGGAAGCTTTCCCTGTAACTACCAGGAGTAAAGGTACTCCTGAACCTATTCAAATAACTCAGAAGAAAAGGAATACAGGTACCACTACTAAAGAAAAATTTCCCACAAAGAAGTCTATATCGATACCTTCTCAAAATCAGCCATCAGCTTCAAATCCACCTTCAACATCTAAAATGTTAGTAGTTATAGACTCTATGGATTACAAAATTATTGAAGACATGAAGAAAACAAAGGCAAATATCACAATGTTTGAGCTTAGTAAACTCAAACAACAACAAAAATTGCTGCTTAAGGAGTTAGATGAAGTGCCTTCTTCTCCTCTTCCAAATGATGTATTGTCCTAAGTTGCTAATGAAATAGGTAAACCACCTCCTGGTATAGTAGAAGCTACGGATGTTGTTCTAATTGGAGATAGATCAAATTCGCATACTCCTCCTTTTCTCTTAGCCTACGAGATTTATAATAGAAATACGCACAATTGCTTGATAGACTCGGGGGCTTCCTCAAATATAATGCCAGCTTCAGTTTGTTCCAAACTGAACATTGAACCCCAAAACTCTGGAATCCATATTGTCCAGTTGGATAGAACTAAGGTCCAAGTATTAGGAGAAATCAACTCAGTTACCACTAGCTTATCAGTCCCAAGATTTGTTTAGACAATTGATATTTTAATTGTTGATATTCCTGAGTTCTATGGTTTGATTTTAAGTAGAGATTGGTCTAAGAAACTTCATGGTTACATTTCCACCAATTGAAGCCAAATCAGTTAAATATTGATCGGGAAAAACATATGACTCATAATGTTACTGAGTTTGAGCAAAAAAACCAACCAATAGCATTCAACAACAACATTCTGGGTAACTATTCATCTGAATCATTCTTTGGTAATTTTACTGCTTAATCATCACGTTTCTCAGTTAATAGTTTCACATTTCAAATTGAAAATTTTTCCCAAACAGATACATCAAGGTGTGTTAAAATTGCTGAGGAAACTCTAAATAAAACTGTAGATAAACCTTTGTTTTAGTCATTATAGTTTGATGAGTCTAAATCTAATGAAGGTGCAGGAGCAGGATGTATTTTAGTTAGTCCTGAGGGAGAAAAGACCATGTTATCATGCAGATTAGAATTTGAGTGCACAAACAATATTGTTGAATATGAAGCCTTGATTCAAGGACTTTATAAAGCAATCGGTCTTAAAGTTCAATATTTGAAAGTGTTCGGTGACTCTGAAATTGTTATAAGACAAGTCAAAAATACTATACATTGCCTTTCTAGTCACCTTAAACATTATCAATCCTTGGTGCAAGACCTTGTATCTCATTTTCTAGCATTTAATATTTCTTCCATCCCTAGATCTCAGAATGCAGCAGCAGATTTAATAGCTAATGTTGCTTCTAAGCTCCTACCATCTGAATATTATAGTCCCGATAGATTTTCAGTAGAGTTAATTTTCAGACCACCAGTTCTCGATAATGTCACTAACTAGCGAGTATTCAATCATGATGATGACATTTTAAATTTCTTAACTTCTGATAAGTCCTATGATGATCAAATTATTAATGAAAGTGAGCATGATCTTCAAATTAAGGAAAAGCTTGAAGAAAACTCAATACCCAAACCAGTGGTCAAACTTGAAGACCTTTATAACATCAAAGATAGGTTTAAACAGGTTACTAATTCAAAGCTCCAAAGTTCTACTTTGAGATTTGAATTAATAAACCTTGGTACTGAGGAGAATTCACAAAACACAAATTTGGGATTAGGACTTAATTTAGAAGAAAGAATTGCATTTATCATATTATTGCATAAATATAAAAATGTCTTCGCTTGGAAATATGATGATTTGAAAACGTATGATACATCTATCATACAACATACAATTCTAATGATATCTGAAGAAAAACCAGTACAGCAAAAATTAAGGAAGATTCATCCTAACTTAGAGAGTCAAATAAAAGCTGAATTAAACAAACTCTTGAAAGCTAAGATAATTTTTCTTGTTAGACATTCAAATTGGGTGTCCAACATGGTGCCAGTAAAGAAGAAAAATGGTGACATTAGAATTTGGATTGATTTCAGAAATCTTAATAAAGCAAGTCAAAAGGATAACTTCCCTTTACTTACCATGGAGAAAACTCTCCATTCAGTAGTTGGTTCTGAATTAATGTCCTTCTTAGATGGTCTTTCATGGTATAACCAAATTTTGGTCCACCTTGATGATAGACTTAAGAATACCTTCAGAACCAAATGGGGAAATTGTGCATGTCAAAAAATGCCTTTCGGATTAATCAATGTTGGAGCTACATTTAAAATAGCAATGGACATTGCATTCAAAGGCCTAATCAATAAATCAGTAGTTGTCTATTTGGATGACATTATTGTTTTCTCTAAGAAAAGATCAAACCACTTGCATAATTTGAAACAAATCTTTGAGTGCTGCAAAATGTATGGCATTTCACTCAATCCTAAGAAGTCCTTTTTTGCTCTTGACCAAGGTAAACTCTTGGGCTTCATTGTTTCAAAGGATGGTATTTATATTGATCGAGATAGAATCAAAGATATTTATGATATTCCATTTCCACATAATAAAAAATAATGCAATCATTTTTAGGTCAAATTAATTTTGTAAAAAGATTTGTTCCAGATTTTTCACAGATTGTTTTACCATTACAAACCATGATAAAGAAAAACTCAGTGTTTAAATGGGGACATATAGAAAAAGAAGCTTTTGATTCGATCAAGCAAGCAATCATAAATGCTTTTGCATTAAACACCCCTGATTTTTTGAATCATTTCATTTTATATACTCTCGCATTTGATTCATCTTACGCAGCAGTGTTGACACAAATCAATTATCAAAACTTGGAAGCACCAATTTCATTTTATAGTTCAAACCTTCAAGGTGTTGAACTCAATTACTCTGAAGTTGAAAAACAAGTCTTTGTTGTATATAAATCCATTAAACACTTCAGGCCCTTTCTCTTAAAGGCTCATACAAAAGTTATAGTCCCTTTTTCAGCAGTAAGACAGTTACTAGTTCAAAGGGAATTGGGAGAAAAAAGGGCAAATTGGGTCACGGCATTACAATAATATCACTTAGAAATTAAACCAGCAAAGATTTTCAAAGGCCAAGGTTTTTGCAGGTTGTTAGCAGGAGCTTCTAATATTCAAGAACATGAAGGTACAAATGATATTGAAGAAATCAATGAGATAAGTACCATTAATCTTGAATCCCAATATGCAGATTTGATATTCTATTTTAAAAATGGGTACGTTGCTTCTAATATTTCCTATAAAAATAAATGTTCCATAAGACTAAAGGCAAATAATTTCATGAATGTTGATGATGTGTTGTTTAGACGGAATTATGATTCAATTTTGTTAAGATGCTTAGAAAAACCTGAAGCCCAAAAGGTCTTGCAGGAACTACATGATGGTCCGGCAGGAGGACATTTTGGATCTGATACAACAGCCCACAAAATCATTCATGTTGGGTATTACTGGCCCACCTTATTTAGAGATACTCATGAATATGTAAGGAAATGCCAAACATGTCAAACTATCAGTGGAAGACAAAGGAAGTCAGCTTTTCCTTTGCAACCAGTCAACATTGAATAGCCCTTGTTGTGTAGGTAAATCCCCTCTGCGGACAGAGGCGATCCCACTAGCCTAAATGGGGTCTAGCAACAATCAAACAACGCTAACACGCAAGTTCCTAATTGAAAAGAAAAGACCGATGATGAGGGCCTACCTCGAATCCAACGCTAGTATTTGTAGTAGAGTCGTCGCTCCCGTTCTTTCGCTTAAGCTAGTCACAATCCTCACAATCCTCGTGAACAGACACTTGTACATGCAAAGAACAACACAAATACAAGCATAAAATCCAATAAATGCAACTATGTATCAGTCAGAAAGGATACAACTCAAACATCATTATAAAGACAACGAGAGTGGAACCATAATGATAGTCGTCTATTATTATTGATAAACAAAGAAAGATACAACCAAGTTCTGACGTCAAATCCTCCTTTGGCTGGGTGATCAGCGACACATGCCTTGCAAAGCTTTTATGGAATGGGGAACAAGCCTCTCTCTCCTTGGTTACTTGGAAAAATATCTCCTCATTAAAGATGTAGCCTTATGGGTATGAACAAGACCTCTTGTAGCATGAGCTTAGCAATTCTCAGACTTTGGGACTTAGAATTTGGAGCTTGAAGAGTAGAATTACTAACTAGCTTGTCAAAGGCAAAAGGACAAGCTTATATAGAGAGGAGAAGGAGATAGGATCCTCCACAAGGTTCATGGGATTGTCCTTATCATTAGGAAGCTTCCATGAGAGGTGGAGAACTACTTCCCTTCTATGGAGATTCGAAGCCCAACTGAACTAACTCAAAATGGAATCAGTTCATGAATAGGTTAGGAAGAACCTTTGGAAGTTTGTTTGTTAAAAACTTTACCCAACTGGGTTGGCGCTAGTGCGACTCTGAGACAGAGCACCAGCTGGCGCGCCCTCTTTGGAGGATTAACCCCATTGGCGCAAGTGATACACTGAGGAACAACGCCAATGGAAAAAGGGCTATTTTTATGGGTATTTTGCAGAAGGTGTCTTCACGGCATATGAAGTACATACTCAAGGGGATATAATGCAGGTGTTTTCAGGTTATGTCACTTCTCACAGGTCCCAGAATAGGTCCTCCAATATGCGGGAGAAGGGGTAACAGGGACGGTGACAAAATACTATGTAACAGATGCCCCCTAAAGCATGAGGCCCAAGAGAGAGAGGGGTGAAATGCTTTACAAGAACATGGTCGACTGAAAACACGGCCACCAGAGAACCTGCATGAGGAAGTACAACTGATATCTCAAGTACATGATGTATGTGGTATGGGTGCAGCCTTCCATAGCAGAGTACACAAAAATCTGGATCCAAGGTATGGGCGCAGCCATCCAATGAGGATCGATGAATAGACTCAGGCATGGTCACAGCCATCCAGTGAATGAGTCATGTAATAGTTATAATAATCCACAAAATCGCAACCTGGATCTCAACAGACAAAATCCAGGGTCTTGCGCTCCATCTCGACCCGAACAAAGTACAAGTTCAAGCATGCGAATATGGGAGTCAAAGTTGAACATTCAGGAACATCGTCTGATTACCAATCAATGATGAAAATTGTTAACAAATGCGAGAGGTACCACCGATAATGACAATGGTCCTCAAGGTACTATAGGTACAATCCACGGCATGCGAATCAGTGAGCCGATGTCGAACACCCGTAGAATCATTCGATCGGATGCCAATGATGAAAACCTCGCATCAAACACGAAGAACCTACCATTAAGGCATGCAGACTCCAAGGTACCTGAAGGGAGTCTCTAAGTCAACTTCCTGGATAATGAGCTGAAGTCGACAGGAAGTGACCTTGATCGAAGGTGGGCCATAATGTTTCCCACATCATCGACACGAGACAGAGAAGGATAAAATGTTTTTGTGTGAGGTATCAGAGGGAGGTTAAGTATCTGTAGAGGTCAACTCTTGAACATATCGGCGGCACGACAGTGGACTTGGCAGTATTTGACATCAAATGATCAGGGGTCATGGTGACAAGGCAATGAGCAGATGAGAGGTCAAATAGGATAACCCAAACCCACGGAGGCAAGTGTGAAAACAAGATGAGATGTCCCCACCCAGACATGAATGCATACTAGTGCCATGTTCAAGAGCGACATACTGTCGCCACGACAATAATTGTGGTTCCTTTATTCCCCACCATTTCTGGCGAGTACCCCGGTTATTTTTGGATGACAAGCTTGACGGGGATAGCATATGCTTGGGAGGCATCATTTTGACGAAATCCGATGTCATTAAGTTTTAACGAGTCTGACAAAGGAAGAACTCGGCGTCTTTTCATGTTTAGAGAGTTTGAAAAGACAGCGGAAAAGAAAACTCCCAGGGCGTCCTTTTTCGTAAAGTTGTGCCTCTCGAGCCCGAAAAAGTATAAAACAATGCTCGAAAGAACCGCCCAATCATTACAACCGAGGAGTACTTTTCATAAATAGTGATCCCGATCTGAAAAAGTTAAAAAGCGACCGAAACCACGTTGCTTCGTGACCGTTAACGAACCAGAAACGACAAGGGTCCGACAATCTTTTCATTTTTAAACGGTCGAAAAATGGTTTAAAGACGACCGCCTCTCATTTCCATTTAACGAATCGAGAGGACCAACTCGGCATTCCTTTCATGTTTAGAGATTCAGAAAAGATAAAAATATGACTCCAAAGTGACTTTTTCATGTATTTAGCGAGTCTGAAAAAGTATAAAATACAACTCGTTTTGTCGTCGAAGCTACACAAACACCTGTCGTTGCACAAAAAACTGGCATAAAATCCATTTTCGACACAAATATTCATAAAATGACTTTTAAAACCTATTTGAGGGTCAAAAATTTATAAAATGGTGAAAATGGTAAAACAAAAATTTACTTTTCACTTTTTACCTTTGGAGAGCGACATTAGGCCTTTGTGGTGTGCGATCTTCAATCAGCGATTGCGACAAATCCAGTTGACCATTCGGAGCGCCGTCAATGTCAAGTAAGAGGTCTCGTCCTTTACTCCAATTATATCTATTTGAAATTTGTTTTAAATTGTTTCTTCATCCCCTATAGGGAGGATTTCAAATTTAAGGGTTGTGCCCATTGGCACGGGTTTCGAGCACGGACCTGTGCCAATGGGGCAACTTTCCCAAAGGGCACGCGCCCATGGGCGCGACTATTTTAGAAACAATCATGCCAAATGCCGCACGGGTTTTTTGGTGAATTTTTAACAAATTTAAACCAATTTCCCTTCATTTTCAAGTTATACAAGGATCTAATTCATTGTTTTGGGCCTGTGTTTGCAGGGAAATACGCGAAAATGGTGATCGTGTGGAAAGAACGAGAACATGACCAAGTGGACACATTGGCCTTAGCAGATGAGGACTGCATGGAGGCTCTCAGAGCATGTGGGCTCAAGAAATACTTCCTGTTGTCCTATTTATGAGCTCAGCCAGAGCTCTTACAGTATTTGATCAACTTGTGGGACGTATAGGAACAGGTGTTCCGAATAGGGGACCAAGTATTGGAGTTAGACGTATCTGATGTCTACTTCCTTACTGGATTGTCACGACGGGGGCCAATGCCTAGACTGATCGGTAGCAGGCCATCTGGAGAGAATATGGAAGAGGTGAAGGCCTGAGTTTGCCCAGATGCAAGATACGGGTCGGGCAGCTCGAAGGTGGATATCCCCACTGTCCCGGACCTGACACTGAGAGCATTGATGTTCACCATCACACGAGCTGCGGGGGCATAGGTGCCCCATGAAGCTATGAAGAACCATCTGATCTTGGCGACAGAGTGCCTTAGTCCAACAGTCTTCAATTGGGCGTCAGCAGTGACGACCAATATGAAGAGGCAGCTGACCAAGGCCAAGCAGGGCAAGCTGCAGCAGTTCGGATATGGATCCATCTTAGTGACGTTCTTCTTGGAACGTGTGCCAAGCTTCCGGGGCCAAGGGGCCTTTGTTCCTGACCCGACACCTCGAGAGTCGAGGATGGCTCGATGGGCGGCACTGATGCCGAGGGGTGGTGGCGGTCAGCAGATGTCTTTCAGACCTGATTTTTTCGTGTGGCTACGCCGCCAACTGATTGTGGTGGAGGACTGGCCGTATGCGGGGACAGACTTCACCAGAGACCCTAACCTCCCCCTGCCGGAGGGAGAGGACTGGGACGAGGAGATTGGTATGATCTCATTTTTTGATTTTGTGTTTTTATGATTTTTTTGGTTAGTACATGCTTGTCCTAATGACCTTTATATGCATATGCAGATGTTGGCCCAGAGCGTCCGGCTGGCATGTCTCCCATTTCGAGGAGACACCCAGCAGTAGTAGCAGCAGCAGATCCTCAAGAGGAGGGCAGTGACAGAGGAGAGATCATTCAGAACCTCGAGGCTATCACTCGAGGGATTCCAGATTATGCTCGGCTAGCGGATGTCCCGCTAGCGTACCAGAGGCACACAGTGGGGGTGCCAAATCGCATCCACTGACTCCTGAGACGTTTAGTGTGAGCAATGACGTGCTACCATGAGCACCACCAAGACTATATATCTGGGCTTTTTCTTTTCTATGCATATTTTTTGAGAGACATGTTGTCTCCGAATGTATTCAGACAAACATGTATTATTGTTTGATGATGCACAGGGTGCAAACATTTTAGACACACACACACACACACACATATATATATATACATATGTTTTATGGTTTATTGTACTTTATGCTTCTTATGTTATGTTGAATTACATGTTATGCAAATGCCTGTCCAACACATAATTAGCTAATGCATAGGTTAACGTATTAAGTCATCTTGGAATATGTTGATAAGTAATGAAATCAAAATCCCTTTCTAACAACTTAACACATAAATACAACCTTAAAATCCGATGATCTCTGACGGAATAACGCCCGTTGAGTTGGTGGACGACAAGCTGAGAGTCCAAGTTTACAACCAATGTTCGAATGCCAAGGTTAATCGCCTCAACTAATAATTCAATCACAGCACTATATTCAGCGACATTGTTCATTGTACAACCTAGACAAACCCCTTGAATGTCTACTAACTCACCATGAGGATCGTAGATCACCCATGCCGCAGATGACAAGTTGCGTGTACTGCGGGAGGCACCATCAATGAAACCGACATAAGGTGATCCAGACATCTGTCCAAGAAGCAAAAGACACAATAAGCGGCAATCACGCCGACACACCAAAGTGAAAACATGAAAACATGCACACACAACACACTTGTTGAAAGCACACGTATGTACAAAAATAGAGTGCACGCATGATACTTGGTTCAAGTCAAGCCCATTTCGGGGCTTGCCCTATCGCACTGTTGTGTAACCGGCCTAGATAATGTAGGTGTCGTCTCGGCCTGTTTTATAAAATGATCAATGGCACCGATGATCTTCCCATGCCCCCCGGCCGAGTGAGGGATACAAGCTAGAGGACCAATGCCCCCTTGTGCAAAGGGACTGAGGGTAGCAACAGTGTGCAACGGGGGATCAGAACGAGTAGAAACCAAACCAAACGAAGAAAGGTTCGGAGTTGGGAGTGAAAAGACACCCATGAGGGTAGGGTCTTTCAAAAGCCCAGCTCCCACACTCTTGTAGGAGATGGAGGTATGCTCTACAAAAGGCACATTGCCTTCGGAAGAAGAAGCGAAGAAGGAGAGCTAGTCTACCGTGACAATTTTCCACTAATGAGGGAAACGAATGACACGGAAGAGGGACGAAGCCACGGCACGCATGGCATATGTCCAGCTCTGGCCCAAAAGGAGGTTGTAAGTAAGATTTGCATCAACGACCTCAACTTCCACTTCAACAGTCTTCCCTTCCAAAGTAATCGGCAATCGTTGAAGGATACCATAGGGGAGAGATTATCTCCCATCAAAGGCTTCCAGCTTCATGGGAGACTGGCTCAAAGTCGGAGACCCAATCACTTTCCAACAAGCAATAGACAGGATGCAAATTGACGCGCCTTCATCAATAACCGTACGATGAATCGTTTTCGAATTGATGATGACTTGAATGAGGAAGGCGATCTGATGAGGCAGTCTTGGTACATGGCTCTCGAGATCAAAGGTGATCAAATCCGAATCCGCCGATTCAATGCCACTGATGGCCGATAGTAGGGACTTCCTCTGAGGGGGCAGCTATGGAGAACTTCTAAAGCAGACATAGCCGACGGAGCCTGAGCTAAGTCCTCAACTATGCTATAGTGTTGAGCAGCATGAGCATTTGGGTTGTAAGATGATCTCCGGAGTACTCCTTTGGGAGGGGGTCGGATGGGCATCTCAGTACTAGGTCTCTCGATGTGGAGCGGGCTAGAACTGGACGGAAGAGTGCTTGAGGGGACCTCAGGCTCCTTCCCGGCGGATGACGGATATTCCTTTGTTTGAGTCGTTACATGAACGGGAATGGTTCCAGCCATGAACACTTGGGAACCAAAGGGAGAAGAAGACGAAGATGGATCGGCCACCATTTGAGTCTGTTGAGAGGGGAAAGGTTCTTTCAGAACCGCAGGAATCCCAGGAGCACCTTTCAATAAACGACTAACCTCGGACCGCCTAGGGCAGTCTTTGGTATAATGATCCTCGTCACAGATAAGACAAGGATACTTTGGTTTACGCTTGGCTCCTTCCTCGGGTGGAGGTTTGGATGAGTCCTGTTTGGGCTGCTCAGATTTATTCTTCACTTTCCCCTTTTTCTTTCCTTTCGAGGCCTTGTCCGCCATGGTGGACTGAATGACGTTGACCTCAGAAGTACTTCTAGAATTAGAACCACCCTGAGAAGTGTTTTCATTTGAAGCATTCGATTTTTTCTTCCCAGGGTTCGAGGATGATTTCTTCGACGACGGATTTACAGAGCCAATAACCCCATTAACAGATGGCTTTGGCGGAGCTTTGGATGTACAGTGTCTCGAGGCATCAGGAAAATACTCTTATAAAGTACTTGACTAAGAATAAACTAAGTCAAGGTATTGAGCACGCGCGATAGCTTGCTCTTCAGTCACACAAGCTCCCATAGCAATGTCCCATGCGATTTTAGGGACAAAGGAGGTCGTGACCCAATCGGTTAGGAGTTGATCAGGAATCCAGAACTTGATCAACCAACGATGCAGTCTCCATTCATGCATATGATCAGAGATGTGCGTGGTCGTATCCTGTTTGAGAGACGTAAGGAGATGCGTTCCCGTCTCATACCCAATGGGTAACTGAAAATGAGTGAGGAATGCCATTTCCAATGAATTGAAATCTTGAAAAGACGCACGGGTCAACTCAATGTACCATTTAGCAGTCGAGCCAGTGAGATTCCTTTGGAACAGGCGGAGCTAGATTGAATTGTCAAGCCATGAATTCGACGAACACCAAAGGTGGTAAGTCATTACATGGGCTTAAGGATCCTCTCCAGCCTTGCCATCAAATTTGGGACAATCGCCGGGTATCTTGGTTGGAACCGGCAGCCAGTATGGATTATGCAAAATAGGATCATTAGTTAATTTAGATACATCTGGCAGTTCCAATGTTGCTAAGAATGGTAGCTGAGGATTGAAGAACATCTGCGGTTGTGGATATGAGGTAGGGCCAGAGTTCCATCCAGTTGTTGGTTACCCCCACTGACTCTGTCCGAACGGACCAGGCCCAAAAGGACCCTATCCGTAGGGACTCTGTCCATAGGGGTTATATCCATAACCGGACGGTTGACTCTGGATCTGCCCCCCAGCACCCCATTGGACCAAACTGACCTGCAGGAGAACCATATTGTTGCTGGTAATTTTGATAAGGAGCGACCTACATCTGTTGATAATTTTGATACGGGGAAAACTGAGCTTTCCCCTGGGGTTGCTGGTATCCATACGGTTGTTGGGCTCCATATTGAGCCTGGGGACCAGGCTTTGCTCGGTAAGAAGGTTGGGATTGAAACCCACCTTGCATCTGGAGACCAGTTTAAGTCTGGGGCTGAAAACTGGGTTGAGCTTGAGAAGCCATGACCATCTGCATGTCTGGTTGAGCAGGCCCAGAAAGATGTCCTTGGGAAGATTGAGGTTGAGCCACCTGGCCGGCAAGTTTCCCTGGTTGAGTTTGGGATGGACCTACTTGCCCAGAAGGTTGAGCTTGCTGGGTGTTAGTTTTTCCTTGTACAACCGAGGGTTGTCCTTGCAGACCAGATGGATGAGCAGACTGAACGGTTGGTTGACCCTAGGGTTGACCAACCTGTCCAGATGGCTGACTAGGCTGAGCAGTGTGTTGGCCTTGTTGCATGTAAGGCTGACCACCCTGCCCAGAAGGATACCCTTGCTGGACTCCAGATTGTCCTTTTTGAGCATAAGGTTGTCCCGGGTTTCCAGAGGGTTGCCCAAGATAGATGAAAGAAGGACCACCATAGGCCGAAGGTTTTCCCCGGGAGGGTTGTCCTTGTGGGCCTCCAGGTTGCCCTGGATAGGTTTGGCCATAATACTGCTACCCATAATTAGGCTGCGTGTAGGATGGCTGACGCTTACGATGGTCTTTGTTACGGTTGCCCTTGATCTGGACGGATTTGGCCACCACCATAACCAGTGGTACCCCAAGCGACATTCAACAGAACTGAAACCTCAACAGTGGGCTCAGCTGGCAAGGAAGTATACAAATGATGACCTATAGGGTCATAATAAGGGCCTTGCGCGCCTGGATTCTGGACAGCATGCAAATATTGAGAATATGCCCCCCCTACTGGAATGGCACCAAAAGAAGGTGGGGCACTAATTGCAGGATGAAAAACTCTGGCTATATGTGTCGATTGACCACTATGTACTGGACCGCGAGACGGACCGGCAACAGTAGTTACGATTGAAGATGATGTAACGGCACTAGCAACTGGAGTCGAAGATGTGACACAAACGGTCGAATTGGTCGGAATTGACGTGACAACGGTATTGTGAACTTGTGAAAAAAAATATCCCGTAGTGGGAATGATGTTATGATCCCACATGGTACCTGAAGAGGAGTTCCTAGAGCCCATGGCATCCCTCAAAGCCCTATAGTGTAAAGGCACTGTAACACTGAGAGGGGTGACAGTGTAGGGCGTAGATATGACCGGGGATGTGGCCGGGATAGGAGTCTCGATACTTGACACAACAGGTGTTTCACTCGCTACAGGAGATGTGCCCTCTATATCAGAGGAAGCCATCGGGGTCGAAACACCAGTAGGAGTAGAGGGAAAATCCTCTTCGTAAGGTTCCGAAATAGGGTTCCAAAACAGATCGTGAAGCTTGTCTTCTGGGGCACGAGAGTTCAACGGCTGGACACTTGGAATAACAGGAAAAGTGTCACCACAAAGCGGTGTCTCAGGAGTGGCAGAAGAAGGAGACCCTTGGTCACTAGGGACGGGAGACGGGATCGATGGATCCGCCAGGATGATCGGATTCAAAAAATCCTAGACAAGCTAACGAGGAAAGACCCTACTCAAAACTAACGCAAACAAGATTTAACAAGGTAAGTGTGATCGTGGTCGAATAAATTTTAAGACATTAGGACACAACTTGACCTTTTCATTTTTAAAGAGTCGAGAAAAGGACAAAAAGATGACTCTATTCGTCTTCGAATGTTTAGTGAGCCCGAAGTGACAAATGCTCAAGTGAGCCTTTTCTTTTTAAGGAGTCCGAAAGGATCAAAAAGTGACTACTCTAGAGAACTAGGCAAGGGGTTTACCAGACAATCCGTAAAACTGCATATACACCTTAGCAATCATATGAAAACCAAGGACTTTCCGTACAGTAGTCAATCTTCCCAAATGATGTGTTCGGTGCGTTACGGGCTGTAAGGCGGCAGATATGGATTCCTATGGATCAAGGATGATAACCTAGTGGAGTCTCCCCATATACTCAACAGTACGTGGGAGCACAAGTCCGTACTAGACCACAGTTGAGTCACAAAAGAAGGAATCCCCCAACCTTGAGTGGAAACAAAAGTGACTAGGTTTAACGATGCTGAAGCATGTCTCTAGCCTAGACCTCTAGAATGTGAGCGTTATGTTCCAATGCATTTTTAGATTCATTTGGTTTATTTTAAAGTTGAACTTGTGTTAGGTTTTGGTTTTCAGGTCCTATCGTATGTAATCTCTCGAAATTCCCTAAATGTAATCTATATGCCAAAACATGTCATTTCATTCGATGAATGCTAATTACGAGAGAGTTGAAGAGCTTTCATGCAAACGAAACGATCACAAAACAACAAAGAGCTTCCCTAATGCAGCTAATGAAAATTAATAAACTTTTCTTTAAGATCATTAATCGAAACGAAAAGTTCTAATTTTCATCAACTAATTCAAAGCAAAAGAGATTTTTTCTTTTTGATGATGGCAAAATTCACTAAAGAACTTTTGAGAAAGAACACAAACAAATTCTATCCAATACAAGCACGTTCAGTTCCTCAAATCACAAATCAAACATCCAAAGAACCAAAAAGATCCCAAAGACAACAGTGAACCGTGTGATGTAGGCTCAAAGTGAGACGAAGCGGAATTCAAGTGAAGACAAAGCAAATCACTCAAATAATGCAACAAAAATGATTCACAACTACCAAACAAGTGTAAGGGAGAAATTAAAGAGTCGATTGCACCGCAAAAAGATCAAATCACCTAAGGAAGGCTCGATGCACAAAGCCACTAGATGTCCTAGGGTTAGAAATGTGAAATCGAAAGAAAAAGCAAACACCCAAAGGGTAATGATCAAAGCCAGTCAAATCACACTCCAACACACTCAAGTAGTCTAAAAAAGGTACCTAGGACAAAACCCAAGCTCAAAAAGTTCACAGCCAAACAAACTTCAAAATTTTACAGGCTTGGCGCGACTGTCAGGCTGCAACAAGCGCCTTTCAGGAATTGGCGCGGGTTGTAAATGTGCAACTTGCGCCAACTGGCATGACTGTCACGCTATAAACTAGCGCCAGCCAATTTTTCTATGAAAAAATAAAAACAAAGAGCCAAGGCCAAATCAGCAAAACCTAAGTACACCAAGAGGCAAGAAGCAACACAGGCATTCAACCCAGAAAGCTAAACAAGCATGAGAAACCAAGGAAATAACCAAGAAACAAGGCAAGTTCCAAGCCGTTCAGTTCGTAAACCAAACCGAAGATGGACTGAAGTGGCGTTGATCTACTTTGCTAATGCAGAGCAATAGCGTTTCGAAGGCTATCTGGCCAGACTTCAGGCTCCGTCTAAAGTTTACAAATCAAACAACAAGACAAAACAAACAAACAAGGCAAAAAGCCAACTCCCCAGTGGAGTCGCCAAATTGTTGTGTAGGTAAATCCCCTCTGTGGATAGAGGTGATCCCACTAGCCTAAATGGGGTCTAGCAACAATCAAACAACGCTAACACGCAGGTTCCTAATTGCAAATCAAAGACCGATGATGAGGGCCTACCTCGAATCCAACGCTAGTATTTGTAGAAGAATCGTCGCTCCTGTTCTTTCGCTTCAGCTGGTCACAATCCTCACGATCCTCGTGAACAGACACCTGCACATGCAAAGAACAACACAAATACAAGCATAAAATCCAAGAAATGCAACTATGTATTAGTCAGAAAGGATACAACTCAAACATAATTATAAAGACACATGAGTGGAACCATAATGATAGTTGTCTATTATTATTGATAAACAAAAGAGAATACAACCAAGTTCTGATGTCAAATCCTCCTTTGGCTGCGTGATCAGCAACATATGCCTTGCAAAGCTTGTAGGGGATGGGGAACAAGCCTCTCTCTCCTTGATCACTTGGACATGGATCTCCTCCTTAAAGATTTAGCCTCATAGGGATGAACAAGGCCTCTTGCAACATGAGCTTAGCAAT
>APFE031699146.1:0-23462 GCA_000404065.3 Pinus taeda | reverse complement strand
TAGGAGTAGAATCTATCTCCAAACTTTGTTCTTATAAGAATGTTATTTTTAGGTGGTCTGGTACCTTGTCAATCAGCAGGCCATAGGATCCTTGGCCATCCATTGTTTTTCCAAGTGAGGGGCAATGTCGGTGGGGTGTCTAGGCATACCACAAAGATGAAAGATCCTTAGTCACGTAGATGGAGAAGGGCTACCCAATCCTCCATCCCCAGTCTCTCTAGAATAGACCTGGCTTATGTAACAGTGAACTGCATTTTACTCTTTATGAATCAGGAGGCAGAGATGGTGTTTATTTCATCAGGTCATGGTCCTTGGTTTGTATTAATATCTTCTTTTCTAGCCAATCTCTTATTCAAAATCCATATTTGCAGATCTTAAGATTGGGTTGGGAGAAAATTCTATTCTTGATGAGATTCACCCTAATGCTCAGGACATGATGGCTGCTTGTGTAGATTTAAAAAATGTCTACTTACGTCTACACAGTCATTCTGTTCATATCTACGCCAGGTTTGTTTTGGATCTTCCATTGATCTTTGATATGAATGATACCTATAAGAACTTCTTTTGACCCATCAAAACCGATAAATATGTCTTCAATTCAGTCATTTAAGTTCTGGTGTATGTTAACCATTTTCATTATTGTTGCTTTCTCAGGCTCCTTTTAAAGGTTTTGCTTCTATTTTAAACAAGACATGTTGTTCGTTATCATATTAATTGCAATCTTATTATATTTTGTGCTTGAGTTAATATAATGTCTTGTCAAAGCTTCATGAGGATCTTGTGGTAGGCAAGCTAGTCAAGTGTCAGCACTCCAAGCAAATGAATTCTATTGACACTACTTGGGAATTTGTAAGACATAAACCTTTATTACTTAATTTAGCCAATATTGTAGCTATTTTTTGTTGTATAATGATACTATTTCCTATTTTTTGTTTACGGCTAGTGTGATTATATATATTAATACTGTTATGACATCTAGATTGTTTTGTCTTTGCAATTTGCGTGTAGAGATAGAGAATAATATTTACCAATTCTGTTGTACGTGTATAATGTTTACTAGTAGTTTTATTGTGTAGTCAGTTAGAGTGATATAACATAAATTGGAAATGAAAAACATTCTTCTTTTGATGAAAAAAGTTAGCAACTTAGCAGTAAGTTGTGATTTGCTAGAAGTCTTAGGGGGCATGCCTTTGGGACCAAAAATAGATGCCATCTCCCAAGGCATAGATATTGAACACACACAATGTGTTGTTACATCTATGGTTGTGCATTACAAATTCAATGAGGGGATGCCAATACTGGATTGACTAGCATGTACAAGACCAAATAGTCTATGAAAGTTCAAATGTGGACAATCTTAGCATCCTTGAAACTAGTTCTTAACTAAGAAGATTACGTGGATGTAAATTTTCTCTAAAATTCAAGCGTATGTTTATCTGTATGAGGAACTACATAGGGTAGCTGTTAACCTCTATGTGGATACGCAATGTTATCTTCTTATCCTTACCTTGTGAGCCACATTCAGAATGGAATCACATTATACAAGTTGTCATATGAAGTTGCTAATTGAAGACTTCTGCTGGAAACAACATCCCACCTTCTTCTACAAAGATAATTGATCTTTTGCCCATTTTTTGGAAACGCATAACTTGAAAGTTGGTATCAAAGCGTAATATGCCTTCAGTGGTCACTCCTGATAATAATCCTACTATGGAGATTTCTACCTTCCCCTTGGAAATAAGGCCTTTTGTATGCATTATTTATGTAAAGAATGTTTGTTTTTTATGCCCAAATACAAACTGTGTTTATAAAAACTTAAAATGTATAAATTCTCCGTTTTAACTTTGTTCCACTATATATTGGATTTGTAGGCATTCTGATCATTTTGTCCCATGTTTTAGATGAAAAGTAAAGAAATTACTGCTGAGTGCAAGTTTGATGGCAATTGCATGCAAGTGCACAAAGATAAGTCTTGCATCCAGTTCTAGTCAAGGTAAACTACTTCCTACCTGTGCATTTTGTTTTGTATGCCGATCTTCAAGAACATATGTGATGCAACAAAATATATGGATACATGCTATGATAGGATTAAGTCTAGCAGATGAACATTGTGTCATAACTAAAACTATTCCTGATTGCAGAGGATAGGAAGTGCAAATTTATTTGACAGCAGAGGAATGCGATAATAAATTCTGAAGGATATGATTTCAAAACTCATAATTGACTTGTCTTAGAAATCATTATATGATTTTGAAAAATTTATAGCATGGTTCTGGCATAAATTTTATACATCCAATCTTTGCCTTGATATTTGTGATATATTGTTTGCGAAGACCAGGACATCAGAGAAAAATACAAAGAAATAAAGGCCAAAAATGAAAGGCTAAAGGCTCAAAGCTATGCATAGTACCTCAAAATGGCTCCCACCAATCAAACAAAGCTTATGTTAGCCTTTGATGTGAAAGAAGGTAAAATGCAAATGACTTTCCTGAAGCCCACCACTCAGTAGCCTAGGTCAATAGATGACTACCTGAAGACAGATTTCGAAGTGCTGGCAAGGGATATAGATCCTATTGACTAGATAGAATTACATAAACAAACAGGAGAGATGGTGTATTCCACATTGACTAGTAAGGCCATTGCAGCCCACCAATTACAAAATTCACTGAATAATATATCAGCATAATTCCAACTAGAGAAGGCCTCCTCATAGGGCAAGCATACCAGGATCAAGTCCTTGGAGGACTTAATCATAGAGTTGGGACATGATCCTGAAGATGTAAAGGCTACAGAAAGGATAATTAAAAAGAATAATGGTGACATAGTTTCCTTGAAAAAAGAGCTGAAAATTCCACATCTCCATCATCCAAAAATAGCAGAAATGATAGAAACTCAGAAGGAACAAGAGGAGCTTATGGGCTTGGTCCTTAAGCTAAATGATCAATTGAAAGAAATAGAGAAAGAGCTGGACAATTTGATTTATTCTAAATAGAATGATTTGGCCACCACTCCACATACTGTTATTCCCATAGTCTCTACTGCAGTTCCCTCAACATTGGCCGCTTCCTTAGCACCAATAGCTCCAGTTGTTACAGCCATGCCAATCACAGCCGAGTCCACAAGTGCAGGTACATCAACTGAAAAGACAGCCGAATTAGTGAAAACCATGGAAGAAATGACCATCCAGGCTACAGAGCTTAAAAGGCTTAAAGAAAAAGTGTCAAGCTTAGAAACTAACTGTAAGATTGCACAAATACAACAAAAAGAAGAAGGAAAAAAAAAACTAATGATGGGTGAGAGGATAAAATTCCTTGAAAAAGACTTAACATTACAAAAGCCACTAAGACAAATAAAGGAGATGCTTTTGGCCATCAATTCAAGTAATTTTTTAGCAAACTAAACTAGTGAAAGTGGTCACCGAAGAAATTCAAAAAATAAAAGAAGACCTGGGAGACCAGCCCGAGGAAGCCAATCAACTCATTAATTTCTTGAACAACAAGAACATGTATCAATTAGATGAACTTGGTATGAAGGACAAAATTGAAACCATCATAGAAATAAAAAAGGTTCTTACTAAAAGGAGCCTTATGCTCAATTTAGAGAAACGATGCCGAGGCATGCAAGTTGATATTGACAAATTCATGACAAAGTTTGGAATTTTGAGGGAAAAAGGCCTTCCTAGTCCTATGGTCATCCATGACAAACTTAGGACCCAACAAGACCACGTTGATAGATTAAAGAAGTTGGCCAAAGACCAAGCAAGCACTTCAGGAGTTAAAGCATTTCCCACAGGAAAGGTATTGTATGATAATCTGGAAAATATGTTCTTCCTAGAGCATGAGGTAAAGCATATGTTTGTCAATAAGCCAAGTTTTGCCAAATACACTGAAGCAGACGAGATATACAGAATGATGATCAACGCAAAAGTACCTGAAGATGAATGGTGGGTAAATATGACAAATTTACCATAAGTTACCATAGTAAATCTACATGGAAGCCAGGTGAAACAGGTGAAGAGGGTCAAAGAGTAGCAGGTAAAGAGTATCAGTAAATTCAAGACAAAAAGTGATTCCAGCACACAAATATCAGTCAACTTAAAGATCCAAATTCGAACTACAAACATCCAGCACAATTAGAATAAAAGGGACATCATGATGCAATTTTCCATCTGTCCCTATCTTCATGATTGAAGATATTTTTGATTTCCTAGATTAATTCTCAAACTGTTATGAGATATTTTGTAATATTTTTTGTATAAGTACTTCAAATTTTGAAGTAGTTAGGGTGGATTCAAAGACATTTCTATAGAAATTTTCCTCTCAAGTTAAAGTGCTATTGTATCAAGACTGGATTTGGCTTACTGGATTATGAAATAAAGCTCGGACATTTCACATGATTCTTGTGTAAAGCGAAAGTCAAATAAGTATTTTCTCTCATGTTTATTATTGTTTCTCTTTATGTTTATAAATAATCATGTGTCTCTATGAAATATGAATGGTAAACTAGGAATGATATTTCAGAACTAGCTTTAATGCTCTCTATCTTAACTGTTTACTTTCTCAATGTTTTTTGCTAAACTATCTTAGTTTGGGAATTTTTAATTGCTCCCTTACTTCCGTAGTTTCCCCCCTAGGTCCATAGTAAAGGATTCTTACTTGCCCTTTGCAACTGACCTCCTCCTACTCTTCATCTTGATCCCGGTCTAAGGATTCTTAATTTCCCTTTCACCTTGGTTACGACTACCTCATCCATTTGAACCTGTAGATTTGCCTTTTTCTTTGCTAATCTGCCCTGTGAACTCTTCCTTTAGTGATTGATCTGATCTAGTTAGGCCATATTTTGGTTGAATCCATAGCCCAATGGCTTGAAGGCCTTGTTCTATCCATATGTTTCCAGAATTCCACCACCCAACCAAATTCAAAACCTCATGAGCACTAAGAACTAGCCTAAAATCCCACCCAAAACAAAGTTAAATTATAAAGAGAGAGCCCTCTCTGGACTTAGGTTGGCTAGAACCTGAGTCTAAAAGATTAGGTTTGTGGTTACCTCGAATTATTCCTTCTTTTTACAACTTCTAGGAAGACTTCTGAGTGATAACATAGTGGTGACTCCACTTGGGATCTCAAACCCTTAGTCTTAATAAACCTTTGAGAAATTTCAAATTTTTATTTCAAGCCTCTTAAATGGTTTATTAGAAGTTATTTATAAAAATTCATAAAAATGAAATAATCAGAAAAAGCTTGAAATCTGGCTTCAAGGAGAACTCATTATACTAGGGCCAACCTTGATCCAAACCCTCCCCCAGTATTTGACAATCCCAACCTTATTATGAGAATATCCAGAATACAAGAAAGTTCAGTAAGCCCAAGGCCTTTAATCAAAGTTGATTCTTTCCCTGATGAGTGGTTGTTTTTAGAGGACCTCCCCTTTGATGAGTTTTTTGACCTTTTGCCTATTTAGAACAAATTCTGGGAGTGCACTTGATGACATAGTTCTAGATCCAAAACTCACAGCTGAACTTGAAGTCCAAAGGGAAAACTTGTCAATTGATTAGTATCTTTTGAATTCCCCTCAGTCATCCCTCACTACTGCTAAGATCCCTGAACTTTCTGAAATAGCTTCAACTCCCTTTAGTTCACCATTATTCCCTCACACCTCTGAAGTTCATTCCACACCTCCATTCATACCTTCACTTCCCCATCAACCTATCACTACCTATCAAATACCTAGTATCCCCAGTTCCCCATCAACCTCTGTACCACCCCCTGGTACCCCAACTCAGGTTCTCAGTCCTACCCAACTTAGAGCCATGGCAAATAGATATGCCCCTCTTGTGTTACTTGCCCTACTAGGTGCCATGCCACAAGACTACCAGATTAAAATTGTTCTATATGATGGCACAAGTTCCTACGCAGCACACAAGAAAAATGACAAATCATTTTGAATTGCATGAAATCAATGTTGGAGATGTCCAAATGAGAATTTTTTCCCAAACTCTAGTTGGAGATGTGAGAACATGGTTTATATCTTTGCCTAACAATAGTATATATAGTTTAGAAGTTTTTTACCAACAATTTTTAAATAGATGGGAAAAGAAAAAGAACCCTCTTCAAATTCTTTCTGAATATGAAAACATCAAGAGGGGACCAAATGAAACATTTCAGGACTACTGTACTAGATTTAACAATGTGTAAAATGCAATACCAGCTGACCTTAGACCCCCACCTGGCTTATCTCTGATAAAGTTTCTAGACGGGTTTGGCACTGATATGGCGTTTCAACTTAGAGAGAGAAACACTCCAACTCTAGAAGATATGCAGAGTGCAGCAGTTACTGTAGAAGCTAATCTATTGGCCAAAAGAGCTAGGGTTAAGAATGAAAGGAGAGCACCCTTGAAAGATGAAACCTCACCCTTTGACCTTAAAATGGATGCTCTAGCGAAAGGAATGGAAAAACTAATGGATAGGATGGAAAACATTGAAAGGAAATCTCACTGGGACAACCAACAGGCACCTCCAGTGAGAAATCCAAACTTTAGAAAGAATCAAAACCAAAATACTGGAAAGAATGGGCTTGATCAGAATATTAGATCTCCTTTCTAAGAGAACTATGTTGAAACTTCCCATCCAAAAGATCCTGAGCAAGACACCCAAATTAATTTAATGGGAATAGATGATGAAGAAATTTTCTTTCTGACTCAAGATGATCAGGAATTAAACATGCTTCACCAATTGTAGACATGATCAGGAGAATCTTTCGACTACAAGCAAGGGTATGATTCTGCTATCTTCAAAGTACATAAACAATACAATTTGAGGAGAAAAAAGAACATTGATGCTCTGGACCAAAACAAGAAAGTAGTACCAAATCAGCCTAACAAAATTAAAGCAGTTCCAGTTACAAAAACTCTCCAAATCCTCTCTAGACCAAATCAAAACCCTCCTAGTCCCATAATTGAAGATGTAACCAATGACCAACCTTCTAATTAGCAACCTTCTACTTCAATTCCCTCCAAGGAAACAGTGGAACAACCTCCAGAAATTATATTAGAAAATCCACTATAAAAGACTCCAGACACTGAAAAAGAAGAAAAAACTACTCTAAACCCTATTTTTAAGATTCCAAATGTTCAAACAGAGAAACCCCCTTTGCCTTTCAATCTAGGAGCAGAGGTGGCCAAACCGAAAATCTCCGTTCCTTTAACGGAACTGATTAAACATGAAACTTAAAAATCTCAAATAAGAAAATCTTTAAACTTCGTTAAGAATGAAGATTTTGATAACTGATTTGATGATTAGCCTAAGTTAATTTTCGATCCCGATGTTAATGGAAAACTAGTGGGAGGAGGGATGCCACCCTTCTACATTAGCCTTAACATTCATGATAAAATTCTACACAATGCTATGCTCAACTCTGGTGCTTCACATAATCTGATGCCTAAATCTGTTATGGAGAAGATAAACTTGGATATCACTAGGCCTTACAAGGACCTATTTTCTTTTGATTCAAGTCAAGTTAAGTGCCTAGGACTTATAAAAGACCTGTGTGTTTCCCTAGTGCAGTACCTTGCTAAGACCATTCTTATGGACATAGTTGTTGCTAATATACCACCTAAATATGGCATGCTGTTGTCTAGATCGTGGGGTGCTAAACTCCAAGGAACTTTGCAACTGGACATGTCATAAGCTATAATATTAGTCTTTGGACATCATGAAAAACTATATAGAGAGACCTTGATGAAGTATGTAGTGAGTATCCAGGAGAGACCTCAAAACTTTCCTATATATTCAATGCATTCAGACATTGATTCTTTCATTCTGTACAATGCTGAAACAAACCAAGAAAACACTTCAAATAGTATTATTTCAGAACCAAAAGAAATTGCAGTTGCAACAGAGAATCATACTATCCAAATTCAAGAACTTTCAGATAATAAAGATGACCAAGATACCTTAATTAAAGAAGATTTCAATGGGTTAGTGAACAAACTAGGTGCAGGAGCAGGAGTGTGGATTTACAACTTAGAGAATGACCATTCAGAGGGTCATGCTTACAGGTTAAACTTCAAATGCACTAACAACATGGTTGAATACGAAACACTTCTTTTAGGCCTCAAGTTAGTGAAAAGGTTAGGAGCCATAAGAGTCTCTATTATGGGAGATTCTGAATTGGTTATAAAACAAATCAATGTTGTTTATATGACTAGAGATCCTAGGTGAGGTTTTTATAGAGGAACAATTGTAGAAATATTAAATACCTTTTTAGAAACTAAGCTTGCAGTCAACCCAAGAAACCACAATATGCAAGCTCATAGTTTAGTCATGTTTGCCAGTACTTGCAAGTTACCATTTCAACCCAACTATTAGTACACTGCTGAGGTTAGGCACAAACCTGTTATCCCTGACAACTTAAAAAACTAGCAAGTATTCACTAATGATCAACAAATAAACAATTTTTTAACTTTAGATGAAGATTTTGTAAATAGCAACATAGATACTGACAACATTAGATCTTGATTGTACAGATAAAATAGAACTTAACAAGTTATAAGATGAAGAGTTAGATAGATTTCACCCCACAAAATTTACAAAATCAGACATTCGAAACCTAAAGCAAATTGAAATTGATGAAATTTCTGAAATCATCAATCTCAAAGACAAATTTTTTCCCAAAGGATTAACTCCTTTAGAGTACTTGTTTGATTCAAACGATGTCCCTAGAAAGCTGAAAATGGAACCCTTAAAATCTGACATTGAGGAGTGTAACATAGGCTCTAAGGAAGATCCTAAATTGATAAAACTTTCTAAGTCTTTACCTCCTAGTGAAAAGGTGAAATACACATAACTGCTAAAGGAATTCCAAGATGTTTTTTCTTGGAGTTATGAGGACCTTAAGTCCTATGGCACCAACATAATACAACATACCATCCCCTTAAAAGAAAATTAGAAACCTTTTAGACAGAAGCTTAGAAGGATTAATCCCATTCTATTGCCTTCTGTTGAAAAGAAAATCAAACAAATGTATGAATCCACTATCATAGCACCAATTAGATTCTCTGATTGGGTTTCTAATTTGGTACCCACAAGAAAGAAAACTGGTGAAATTAGACTGTGTGTTGACCTTAAGAATCTCAATAAAGTTTCACTCAAGGATAACTATCCTCTTCCCAAAATGGATCACATATTACAAAGGGTAATAGGTTCAACCAAAATCTCACTGCTAGATGGGTTCTCTAGTTATAATCAGATTTTAGTCCACCGAGACGACCAGGAAAAAATTGCATTTACCACTCCTTGGGGCACTTTCATGTGTGTGAAGATGCCTTTTGGGTTAAATAATGCAGGGGCCACCTTTCAAAGAGCTATGGATATAGATTTTGCAAAGGAAATCCATAACTTCCTTGTAATATACTTAGATGATATCATTGTATTCTCTAAATCTGATCAACAACATCTAAATCATTTAAGACAGTTCTTCACCAAGTGTAGGAAGTATCGAATTTCTCTAAATCCTAAAAATTCTTTATTTTGGATGGAAGAGAGAAAACTGTTAGGTCACATAATCTCTAAAGATGGTATATGGATAGATCCTGCAAGAATTGAAGCCATTTTACAAATACCACATCCTAGGAGCATCAGAGAACTACAAGGCTTTTTAGGTAAAATAAACTTTCTGAGAAGATTTATTTCTAACTTAGCTGAACTAATTAGATTAGCAAATAGCATGCTTAAGAAATATTCGACTATTAAATGGACACTTGAGGCTAAAAGGTATTTTGAAGAAATCAAGCTAGCCTTAACACAAACACCAGTTCTGATCAATCCAATGTTTGATAGGGATTTCATCATATTCTCTTTCGCCTCGGAACACACAATTACTGCAGTCTTGCTGCAGAAGCATGATCAGGGTTTTGAACAACCTATTTCCTTCTTTAGCAAAGCCCTGAGAGATGCACCTTTAAAGTACAATATAATGGAAAAGCAAGCTTTTGCTCTAGTCAAAGCCATCAAAGATTTCAGAATTTACATCCTATATTCACATGTAATAGCTTATGTTACCAATGTTGTAGTCAAAGACATCTTAACACAGGATGGTCCAGATGGGAAGAGAGGGAAATGGATAGCTACTAAATTAGAATATGACCTAGAAATTAAACCTACAAAAGTGATCAAAGGCCAAGGTTTAGACAAGCTCATGGCTGAATCGAACTGTCAGGCCCTAGACATAAATTTCATTGTAGAATTTGATAATGAAGAGGAGATGGTGACTCCACCAATCAGCTAGGCCTTTACTGACTCACCATGGTATGCTGACATTATATACGTTCTACAAAATCTACAAGCTCCTCCTGAATTACCCAGGACTAAAAGTAGGTTCTTAAAAATGAAATATTTGAAGTTTTTCATAATTGACAACGCTTTATTTTGGAGAAATCATGAAGGAATCCTTCTTAATTGTTTATTAAAAGAAGAATCTAACAAAATACTACAGGAGGTTCATGCAGGTGACTGTGGGGGACATCATTACTAGAAAACCACAGCTGACAAGATTCTAGGAGCCGGTTTTTATTGGCCCACTCTGTTTTCTGATGTAAAGAAATTTGTAACCTCATGTCATAAATGTCAGATTTTTAAACGAAAGAAAAAACTATTACCGTTACCCTTGAAGCCAATATCTGTTGAAACACCATTTCAACAGTGGGGTCTTGACTTCATTGGTGAAATCCATCCCCCTTCCTCTGCCCAACATAGATGGATCTTGATTGCTATAGATTATTTCACAAAGTGGATAGAAGCCATACCCTCAAGACAGGCCACTAACACTGTCATAATAAACTTCCTTAAGGCCAACATTATGTCCAGATTCGGATGCCCCACCAAAATCATCACTAACAATGCAGCAGCTTTCAAATCCAAGAGAATGATTGATTTCTGCAACAAATATCATATAACCCTGGGTCATTCCACAACCTACTATCCCTAAGGAAATGGACTAGTAGAGTCTTCCAACAAGAGCTTAGTGAATATCATCAAAAAATTGTTTGAGGATAACAAGAAAACTTGGAACAAGAAGCTAGTAAATGCCTTGTGGGCAGATAGGCTGACCACAAAGAAATCCATTGGCACCAGTCCTTATCAGTTATTTTATGGAATGGAGGTTGTTTTCCTATCTTCCTTGGGAACACCAGTGATGAAATTACTCCAAGAGGCGCAAGTTGAGCCAAATGATATTCGAAGGAGAATCAACCAGAAAATTCATTTACAGCAGACCAGGGAAGAAGTGTATATCAGATCCCAAATAGTGCAGGAAAGAATCAAGAAAGCTTTTGACAAAAGGACTAAGACAAAAGTTTTTTACCTAGGAGATAAAGTTTTGAAATGGGACTCAAGAAGGGAGGATAAAGGTAAACATGGGAAGTTTGACTTCCTATGGAAGGGCCCTTATATCATCTATACTTTCAGGGGTAATAATGCTTTTTTCCTCAAAGAATTGGATGGCATAGAAGTAGAAGGAGGACCAGTTAATGGTCAAATGCTTAAGCACTACATAGATCCTAGTCATTGATTTCACTAACTGCTTGTACATATTATTATTCTTCAAAAATTATAGTGTTGATTGGATGGTAATTTTTGGAGTTGAAGCACGAAGAGAAGGCCCTAAGATTCAAAAGTGTCACTGTCATAAATAGTAATAATGCAGAAAAGTGAAAGGGAAAAGTTGTAGAGTAAGATCACAATAACTCAGAAGGCCATTGATCTACTAGTTCTTCACATTTCACCAGGAAATGCCATCCCCAAGTGGAGCCACTGTTAGGTTCCTATACCAATAGGAGTCATAATTTTTGAATGACTGAGATCAAACCTGTCATATGTACATACCTTTTCTTTCTGCAAATGTTTTCCATATTCAAAAAAATTAAAAATGTAAAGAGGGTATGTCCTAAAAGAAAAATCAAAGGACAAAAATAATAAAAAGGTAAAAAAAGATGAAAAATATGAACCCCAAGGAGAGAAAAGACCATGAAAGTGTGCAAGTCAAAATGCCACTCCTATTTACTTTTGATGCAGAATAAGAGATTGTGTGCATCTTGTTATCTTTGCCACAATCCATGAATAGTCAGAATATTTAAACTTGGATATTTGATGTTTTCAATTTTATGCTTATAGATAGAAAATAAAATCTGACCAAACTTTTTAATCTTGGTAGATAATTAGATTAGGTAGAGTGAATAAAATGAGCTCAACTATTTAATCTGAGCCCTTGGATGTAATAAGGTTAGATTTAGTTAGATTACTATTGTAAAAGAAAAGAAAATTTTTTGATAAGGGTTTGCTCGCTTAAGTGCACCCTAATAAAGAGAAGTAAAAATGGTGGGATGAGTAGGTGGGTAAGTAGAAGAATGGGTGCATAATTATGATGATTGTTAGATAAAAGCATATTATTCACCTTCAACATTAAAGTTCTAAGTATGGATGAAAATTGGGCATGTATCAAGTTCACAAAGTCCAATTGATTAACCTCCCTCATTACACCTTTCACTTAACTAATTTCCAATAAAAAGTCTTAAGTACCTAAAATCTTAAGTCAAAGGGGCTCAGAGCATTTCTATGACTTCTGGAGGGACCTGACCCTCGGCCTAATGACTTATAGGTCCTAAGTATGAAAATTCCCCTCATGAATATTCACCCCCTTCAAATCACTCATATTCCCCAACAAATCCCTTTTCCTAAGAAAAACATCATTTTCCTAATGAAAAGTCATTTTCCCCTAATAAACCCCTTTCTCTAAGGATAAACCTTGTTATCCTAGAAGAAGTAGTCATCCCCCATGGAAAAGACCCCTTTCCTAAAAAAATCCAAAAACACTTCAAGCCTAAGTATAATGTGTTTACAAAGATCAAATAAAGGAGAAACATTGCACTTTAGCACTTTCGTTTCACATTAATTTCTAACTTATATGTATTAATTTCCAAAAAGCAATAAAACGCTTCCTGTATATAGTTATATAACAAAACCCTTATATTAATACCCCTCCCCGAAAGTTTGAAACACAAACTTTATAATAGACCCTACCCCGAGAAAAGAATTAATTAACCGATTTGCGGTTAAATAAAATTTACCTCCACCAATGAAATCACCCCTGATGCCCTTAATCCAACATAATCCATTGATTAGTTAAATCCTATCCCTATTAAACCTTCACTAGGCCCCTCCACTAATCTTCATGTAAAAACCCCACCCCTATCACCGTACGATCGGCTCCCGTTAATCCAATGAGAGACGATCATATCGGGTGGCCTCTGAAACTCGACCTTTACTCACCTGATATGGGTAGTTTTCTTTTGGTCCCCGATGCCATGTGGCACCCTATCAATGGCATTGGGCAGCCTCCCCCAGATACCACTCCAGCCCCAAAATCAGTGCGATTAACTTTCTTACTGCCTCCCGCTAAACGACAAAAGGTTACATCTCCCGCTAAAAGCCAAACATACCTTTTTCTCCATGTGCCCGCCAAATTAGTTGACTTTGCAAATAAAACTAAAAAACTCATTATGTTGGTTTTATCATGAAAAAGATGCTCATACCTCCATGCAAGCGATAGACTACGTACAACTTGCAAGTCACATCCAACCGCCAACCTGTAGAAGTTGTTGAACTTCCAGTCTACCCTTCAGTCACATACGCCTCTTGCAATCGTGCACAGTTGCCCATTGCCCGTTCAAGGGTCAAATTCTAGGTATTTACCCAAAATCACTAAGAAACTCTGTATCATTCCTAAAACTTGTTACTCAATTGCTTGAATTATTAAGTAATTAAGTGAGAGAATTGCCTAGTGACCCCAAACTTCTCTGAATTGAACCAATTTTCCTCCAATTTGACTGAAAACCCTTTTCCCCATTCTTCAATCCACAAGAACTAAGAATGGCCGCCTTAATTGCAATGGATGTTCGACCAATTACCACATCCCACCTGGATTTAGACCATCTCCCTTTGGTGGACAAGATTTCCAAATCAAAGACACCTCTTTCCATGAATCCCCACTGAAATTATACTGTAGGTATAGAGACCAGTACTTAAACCATGCAGACAAAATAGGTCTTTGGGAGTCTAATTTTCCCAAATACCAATTCCCTCGAGTCCATATCTTTCCTGAAATTGTTCACTATTGCCATGCAAACTACAGTCCCAGCCTAATAGCAGTGATGTCCCCTTACCATACTGTACTTTTCCCCATCAGTGTTGAATCCATCAATGAAATGTTGTAGTTGCAACTAGGACAAAATTTGACCCCCATTTCTATTGGAGACTTGCTAGACAAATTCCCCAGGATTATCCTTGCCAGACTTGCTGAAATATTCCAGACCTTTATTGTGGAAGAGAAACATATTCCAAAGGATCCTCCCCTATACATGTGGACCATATCTTCTAAACTTGGCCAAGACATTGTGTTAATGATCTCTAGTGTCTTGGGCTATACAACCAGTGAGTATGTTGATGAGATCATTCTAGCCTTCATGTCTATTTTCACTCCTGGATAGCCCCTTGCCATCATGTTTGATTATGCTAAATTCATAGCAGATAAAATGCATGATCAATTCTTGAGAATGAGAAATGAAAGAGTATTTAAGTAATCCTCAGTTTTGTACCACCTTTTGCTATATTATCAAGCTAATAAATTCCCATTCACTCTTCAAAAGCTTGATACTAGGGGAAACCCTAGATCAGTAGTCTTCTAGACCTCTTTGATCCACCAATATGAATCTCCATATATATACAAAGACTTCACAGACCTTTTTGTGCATCATGTAGCGACCATGCTGCAAGGAAGTCCTCCTCCAAGGATCAATTCAGACATCAGGAGGGTCCTATAGCTGTCTAAACAACACAAAGTGGGAGATTGGTACTTGTACCAAAATCACACTGAAATCAGAATCTATGGTTGTGAGTTAGCACCATACAAGTTTTCTCTGGAGTACTATAGGCAGATAATCAACTCAGATGAGGTACATTTTGTAAAGGCCAAGAAGAAAGCTCAACTCAGAATAAAAGACCAGCTAGGCCCCTTTGTATGCAATAGTAGAGAAGTTGAAAGAGAAGCAGAAGAAATCCTTCAAAGGCTCAAAATGAAAAAAAGCTTCATATGGAGATATGACCCCTTTGATTTCATCTACAATAGAAGACAGAAAAAAAAAAATTGTCTCCCTACATCCAGCACAAGATTCCTAAGATAGAACAATATGAAAATCAATTGGAATGGGTGGAAAACACTCTAGTAAATAGAGATAGCACAGAAGTTGTTGTTGAAAATACATTATTTCATCTAGAGAGGAGACTTGATGAAGATTCTTTCGTACAGGTACCAGGAGAATCCCAAGCCCAAAGGGAAACACAGGAACAAAGTGAGCAACAAGCAGAAGAAGGACCTCAGGTGCAAGAAGAGTCAGAACAACCAGATTTATAAGAGGAACTAACTCAAACAAGACAACTAGAGCACACTATGAGTACTCCCCCTATCGTGCAGACTCCTCTAAATGAGGAGAAGAACCCCAAAAGAGATAGGGAAGAGGCCACTCCTCCTGGCATACAAATTTCACAGACTTATGTCAAGAGGAAAAGGTTAAATCCTTTCTCAGAGCACGAATTCACAAAAGAAACGGTTGGAACCACAGGCACAGAAAGAGCAGAGAGCAGGCTAGCTACTCACTCTGGAGGAACACAAGAACCTTCCACAACACCCACTCAAGTGTTGAAAGACAAAAAAGTGTGGAAGCATCCTCATTTAGAGCTATAGCTGGCCAAGACCAAGACATTAGAGAAAAATACAAAGAAATAAAGGCCAGAAATGAAAGGCTAAAGGCTCAAAGCTATGCACAGTACCTCAAAATGTCTCCCACCAATCAAACAAGACTTATGTCAGCCTTTGATGTGAAATAAGGTGAAATGCAGATGAATTTCCTCAAGCCCACCACTCAGCAGCTTGGGTCAATAGCTGACTACCTGAAGACAGATTTTGAAGTGCTGGAAAATGATATACATCCTATTGACTAGATAGAATTACATAAACAAACAAGAGAGATAGTGTATTCCACGTTGACTAACAAGGCCATTGCAGCACACCAATTACAAAACTCGGTGAATAATACATCAGCACGATTCCAACTAGAGAAGGCCTCCTCACAGGCCAAGGGTACTAGGATCAAGTCCTTGGAGGACTTAATCATAGAGTTGGGACATGATCCCAAAGATGTAAAGGCTAGAGAAAGGCTAATTAAAAAGAAGAATGATGACATAGTTGCATTGAAAAAACATCTCAAAATTCCACATCTGCATCATCCATAAACAACAAAAGTGATAAACTCAGAAGGAACAAGAGGAGCTTATGGACTTGGTCCTTAAGCTAAATGATCAACTGAAGGAAATAAAGAAAGAGCTGGACAATTTGATTCAGTCTAAATAGAATGAGTTGGCCACCACTCCACAGACTGCTATTCCCACAGTCTCTACTACAATTCCCTCAACATTGGCAGCTTCCTTAGCACCAATAGCTCTACCTGTTATAGCCATGTCAATCACAACCAAGTCCATAAGTGCAGGTACATCAACTGAAAAGACAACAAAATTAGTGAAAGCCATGGAGGAAATGACCATCTAGGCTACAGAACTTAAAAGGCTTAAAGAAAAAGTGTCAAGCTTATAAACTGACTGTAATCTTGCACAAATACAACAAAAAGAAGGATCACATAAAAACCTAAGGATGGGTGATGTTAGTTCCAGTCTTTGCAGCCCGTCACCAGGGTCAAAATGGGCTCTTACTATGTGTGGTTTTTAGAGATGTTTTTCACATGAGTTTAAGTGAAAATCATAGCTTAAGTATGTTCATCAAAAGAAACTTATAAATAGATTTCCAATAGTATATTTCATGCCCAAAACGAGTTCCTAGATAAGAAGATATGATCGAAATGAATGATTTGTTCTTGGTTATGCATGTTTTGAGGTCATTTGTTGCACACAGGGACAAGTTTACTACAAAATCAGTTTCTGGAGTAATTTACATGAATTTTACAAAAGTGAAAGAGGTTATTGTCAATCACATACCAAGTAACAAAAACCTCCTTCAGTTTACGCATAGGTGTTACTATGTGGGAGATATGCAGTGATATTTGAAGCCTACATTAAAACAAAGCAAATTTTGCATTTGTTTTATTGTTTTAGTCCTTGTAGTGCAACACCATTTTACAATATATGGAAAGTAATTTTGAGAAACCCAAGGATATTTCTGTCAACCACGAGGCGTACAACCAAAACCTCTTTCATTTTATTCACATGTGTCATGAAATGGAATATTTGACTAGATCTTTATAGTCTATTTTTACGGATTTAAATATTTAGTGATTTCTTGTTTAGAAATTATTTTGTGGCACAGATTCCGAGTAACTGGAAATGAATTTCAAAAATTTTAGAGAGGTTTTTCTCAAACATGAACTTATCTACAAAAAAATCTTTCAATTTTGTAACAGGTGTTATGGTTCAAGAGATAAGAGTTCAACTTTGAGCCCTATTTTCAAAAATTCAGTCCAAATTTAATGTAATTGATTCAATCTTGAGAGAGATGGTTGAGCTCAACTCCCTTAGTACAGGGATGAGCTAATTGTATATATTTGATGAATTTCAGAGTGTAATGGTTGGATTTTTGTAGCGGAGTGAGGCTGCCATTGGACTGTGTAAAGTTTTCCTTGAATATTATTTTAATGAAGCTTTTTCTGCTCTTTAAATTTGGGATTCATCACGGTGTTTAATGTGCAGCATGTTTTTCTTGTAAATTCATTTCCATGATTTGTCTTTTTTTCTGCTAATTTGGTTACAAAATTCTCTAAGGGAAGTGTTAGGAATCCATCCATGCACGATGCTCCTTTCACAATGATTATGTTGTTTGATGTAGTGGTTATCTTTTCAGAATCCATCCTCTGTTAGATGCTTTGTTGAGTAACCATGTGCTTCTTTTTCTTCTAAATTTGCCACTATAGATCCATCCCCTAATTGATGCCTACAGGGAAACGGTCTTTTCCCTCTTTTATTCTCTCATTATACCTTTAATCTGGTTATACATTGCGCTTACTTTGCCCGAAGTTTGCCGGAAGAAACTAGGCCCAAATCCATAGCCCAAAAGTCCCTTCTCTTACTGTTTTCAACCCACAATTTTCAACCAAATCCTTATTCTTAATAGCTAGCCTAAGATTCAGTTATCGCAGCCACGTTTTGCTGGAAAAGAGGTACCTCTCTAGCTTGGTAGGGATAGATGCCAAATCAAAATCTTAGTCTGTGGTTACCTTGGAATTGCCTCTTCTCAGCGTTGAGGTTCATTCTGAGTGCTAACAGGTGAGAGGATAAAATTCCTTTCAAAAGACTTAACATTGCAAAAGCCACTAGGACAAATAAAGGAGATGCTATGGGCCAACATCATTGACTCTGTCAATGATGTTTGGCCATCAATTTAAGTAATTTTTTAGCAAAATGAATTGGTGAAAGTGGCCACCGAAGCAATTCAAAAGATAAAAGAAGACCTGGGAGACCAACCTGAGGAAGCCAACCACCTCATTAATTTCTTGAACAACAAGAACATGTATCAATTAGATGAACTTGGTATAAAGGACAGAATTGAAACTATCATAGAAATAAAAAATGTTCTTACTAAAGGAACCTTATGCTCAATTTAGAGAAACGATGTTGAGGCATGCAAGCTGATATTGACAAATTCATGACAATGTTTGGAATTTTGAGGGAAAAACGCCTTCCTAGTCCTATGGTCATCCATGACAAGCTTCTGACCCAATAGGACTACGTTGATAGATTAAAAAAGTTGGCCAAAGACCGAGCAAGCACTTCAGGAGTTAAAGCATTGCCCACAGGAAAGGTATTGTATGATAATCTGGAAAATTTGTTTTTCCTAGAGCATGAGGTAAAGCATATGTTTGTCAATAAGCCAAATTTTTCCAAATACACTGAAGCAGATGAGATATATAGAAAGATGATTAAGGAAAAAGTACCTGAAGATGAATAGTGGGTAAAAATGACAGGTTTACTATAAGTTACCACAGTAAATCTACATGGCAGCCAGGTGAAACAGGTGAACAGGGTCAAAGAGTAGCAGGTAAAGAGTATCAGTAAATTGAAGACAAAAAGTGATTCTAGCACACAAATATCAGTCAACTTAAAGAGCCAAATTCAAACAACAAACAGCTAGCACAATCAGAATAAAAGGGACAACATGATGCGGTTTTCCATCTTTCCCTATCTTCATGATTGAAGATATTTTTGATTTCCTAGATTAATTCTCAAGCTGTTATGAGATATTTTGTAATATTTTTTGTATAATTACTTCACATTTTGAAGTAGTTAGGGTGGATTCAAAGACATTTATATAGACATTTTCCTCTCAAGTTAAAGTGCTATTGTATCAAGACTGGATTTGGCTTGCAGGATTATGAAGTAAAGCTCAAACATTTCACATGATTCTTGTGTAAAGCCAAAGTCAAATAAGTATTTTCTCTCATGTTTATTATTGTTTCTCTTCATGTTTATAAATAATCATATGTGTCTCTATGAAATCTCAATGGTAAACTAGGAATGATATTTCAGAACTAGCTTTAATGCTCTCTGTCTTAACTGTTTACTTTTTCAATGTTTTCTGCTAAACTATATTAGTCTGGGAATTCTTAATTGCTCCCTTACTTCTGTAGTTTCCCCCCTAGGTCCATAGTAAAGGATTCTTAGTTGCCCCTTGCTATTGATATCCTCTTGCTTTTCATCTTGATCCCTGTCTAAGGATTCTTAATTCCCTTTCACCTCGGTTAGGACTACCTCATCCATTTGAACCTGTAGATCTTCCTGTTGCTTTGCTAGCCTGCCCTGTGAACTCTTCCTATAGTTATTGATCTGATCCAGTTGATCCATCTTTTTATTGAATCCATAGCCCAATGGCTTGAAGGCCTTGTTCTATCCATCTGTTTCCATAATTCCACCACCCAACCAAATTCAAAACCTTATCAGCACTAAGAACTAGCCTAAAATCTCACCCAAAACAAAGTTAAATTATAAAGAGAGAGCCCTCTCTGGACTTAGGTTGGCTAGAACCTGAGTCTAAAAGATTAGGTTTGTGGTTACCTCAAATTATTCCTTCTTTTTATAACTTCTAGGGAAGACTTCTGAGTGATAAAACAGTGGAAGATGCTCTTCCCACTTTCAATGTTGACGCATGACATACATCCTCAACATGTCCACTAAAATCCTATTGATCCTCTCTGTCTGTCCATTTGTCTATAGATGATAAGTTGTACTAGATGCCAACTTTGTACCCAAACCTGCAAATAAATCCTTCCAAAACCTTGAGTGAACTTAGCATCCATGTCTGACACAACCTTCTTTGGAACACCATGCAACCTCATTATATCTTTGAGGAAGACCTATGCTACTTCACTAGCTGACTTCGTGGACTTTTACTAGAATGAAGTGCACTACGTTTATCAACCTATCAACCACAACCATAAGAGAATCATGATGTCTAGATTTATTTGGAAAACTTGTAATGAAGTCCATGGAAATTACCTCCCATTTCCACTATGGAATTAGAATTACTTAGATGCTTACACTCTACTTTTACGTGTTGAAAATCAAAACATCTTGTGACAAACTCTGCCACCTATTTCTTCAAATTTGAATAGTAATAGAACTTCTTCATAGTTGTTAATGTGTTTTGGTATCTTGGGTGACTTGAATATGGCTTACTATGAAATTCCCACAATATAGGCTTCTCGAGTTCACTTTTTTCCAACACATAGATCTTACCCCTAAAACTCACCAAACCATTTGATATGAGATGACAATCCTTATCTTGTTCACATGTACCATGTTGTTGTAACCTATGCCTAACATACTAGCACCTGTTATCTTGTTGTCCTTTCGTGAAGACATGATCCTATAAATATGTCGCATATGAAATCATAGTTTCTCTATGATTTATATGTACCCTTCTGCTAAGAGCATCTACAACCCTATTCTCCTTACCCTTGATGTATTTGATTTCGAGGTCAAACTCACTGATCATGGCCAACCGTCGAGCATTCCTGGCCTTAATATTTGGTTGATCAAACATGTAGCTCATCCCACTTTGATCACTCATCAGAATGAACCTCCTTCCCATAAGATAATGTCTCCACATCTTTAGTGCATGGATGATCATTGCCAACTCAAGATCACATGTCACATATTTATGCTCATGCTCATTCATTTTCCTTGATTCCTAGCATACTACATGTCCTTCCTGCATTGAAACTAGAGCATTTTTCAACAATTGCTTCAACCGTTCAAAACATGTTGCACTTTCCTTTGTCCATTTAAATTTCTTCCCTTTCCTCTACAATGATGTAATAGGATAGGTAATCTGCAAGAATTTCTTGATGAACCTCCTGTAATAACTAGCCATTCCCATGAATGATTGAACCTCTTCCACATTCCTAGGAGTTTCCCATTCCATGATAGCTCTTATCTTTTCCAGATCCACTGTTATGCCTTCCATAGAGACAACATGTCCCAAATAATGCACATTTGTCTAAAAGAAACTACATTTACTAAGTTTGGCATACAATTGATGCTCTCTTATAAATCTTAACATTTTTGCTAAGTGCTCACCTTGCTCTTCCTCATTATTAGAATATATTAGTATATCATCAAGGAATATACTCACAATTTTTCCAGATAAGGATGCAACACACTATTCATCAAGCACATAAAAGTAGTTGTAGCATTAGTTAGACCAAAAGGAACTACAATAAACTCATAATGCCCATACCTAGTCTGGAAAGCAGTCTTGTAGATGTCCTGTTCTTTGGTGTATACCTGATGGTATCTTTATCTCAAATCAATATTTGAGAACATTTTTTCTCCCTTCAACTGATCAAATAAGTCACCAATCCTCAAAAATGGATACCTTTTCTTGATGGTTACCTTGTTTAGTTTGTTGTAATCAATACACAATCTTAGCGTAGCATCCTTCTTCACAAATAACATTGGTGCACCCCATGGTGATACAATTGGCCTAATGTATCCTTTGTCAAGAATTTCCTTCAACTGCAACTTCAGTTCCACTAACTTTGGAGTGCTCATCCTGTAAGGTGCCTTTGATGATGGTGCTACTCCTGGTACAAACTCAATAAAAAATTCTACTTCCCTATGAAGCGGTAACCTTGAAATATCTGTTGGGAACACATCTAAATATTGTTGTAAAACTGGATACCTCTTGAATCCCTTTGCATCCTCAACATCCTGACCTTCTCCACTAGAAAAATGCACTGCAAATAATACACACCTTTTCCCACGACTACGCTTTTCATGCATAGTTGTAGCCATCTTAACTGATGTTTCCTTCTTCTTACCCTGTAAGACTCTATGTTCTCCATTGTCATCCAAGAATTCAATAACCTTTTCATAACAATCCACCTTAGGATCCCAATGGAAGCACATTCAAATGTGGTAATGTAGGCATACCAATCAACTCAAATGCATAAGATCTTACCCAATGATGAACACTTTTCTTAGTAGTTGTAGCCAATTGAACTAACCAAGACTCTACATGCACTTATTTATTCAAACCACACTTATTTACCAGGTCAATATTAACATAACGATAATTGTATATAGGGTCAATAAAAATAGAGACAACTTTATCACAAATATTACCATCCATCTCGATAATAGATGCTCAGTGATCTACCTACCTATTATCCAACACTGTATAAATCCGAGGAATACTTTGTGCAACATTCCCAACCATTTCTGCCTCCTGAGCACTGTAAATATGTGGTCTTGCACCCTCATGCTATGTAAAATCTCTCCTGCAATGATCCTTACCACAAGTCAAACACTATAAAGGGTTCCTACCATCACCCTTGTTCTACTTAGACTGAAATCCATGTTCTCTATCAGATGCATTGAACTTCTTGTGTGGTGTTGCATTCTCTTTGTCATAGTGTTTTCTTCTCAATGATGTATGAAAAGAACCCACTTAAGATTATGGATGACAAACAATATCAACAATAGAAATGACTGTTTAACATCGTAGATTTGCAGGTATTGATAGAAACAAAACTTTCCAAAATTCTGATCTATGTTGCAATCACAGTTAAACAGTGAAATAAAGGGTAATAACCCTAAAACATCCAATGGAAACCAGATTTGTAAAAAATGATTTTATTATAACACCTGTGAAGGGAACAAATATATGTTACTAGTCCCCCTCTATCGGAAGGGTTCTTGGAAATCCTCAAACGCTTTTAGATTTTGTAGAGTCTCTCTCCTCTATAATGCATAAACCCAACAAAAATATGGTGTGCGGCAATGAAAATAATCAAAAGTGAATAATGAATCGAGAACCCTCCTATTTATAACAAAATATTGAGTTATTCTCGA
>APFE031699141.1:31833-55142 GCA_000404065.3 Pinus taeda | reverse complement strand
GGAAGTTAGAGCTAGACCAAAGCATGGGAACCTTTCATTAGGTAAAATCCTTGGAGCTATGAAAGAATGTGGTGAAAGCGTTCTCCCCACCCCGATGGGTTTTTCAAAGCTAAAATTTGATGGGGCATCAAAATGGAACCTTGAATTAGCTGGGTTAGGAGGTGTTTTCAAATATTGCAATGCTAAAGTGCAGAAGGTGTATGCTAAAAGTTGTGGGACAAAAAGTAATATTGTGGTGTATATTTAGGTATTATAATTTGGATTTTCAGTAGTGAGAAGAGAGGGATATAACTCATTACAATTAGATGTAGACTTCCTTACATTTATCAACTGTCTTCAAAAGCTGATACGGGGTCAACATTCGAAAAGGCTTGTGAAAAGTTAGAGGTTGGGAAGTATAATTAGGGGCATCCAAATTCTATTTGGATGCTTGGAGTCCATTATAGTCTATCACTCCAAGAGAACATGGAATAAGGTGGAAAATTTTGTTGTCAAGCTTGAGTGTAAAGGGAGGGAGGTGGACATTGATCTAAGCTAGCCTCCCTGGTGGCACTTGATTGGGTAGAAGATCTAAGTATTTTCTTGGGAGGAGATGTGTCAACCCCTGATGGGGGTGTTATGGTGGATGGTATAGGGTCTATGTCTTTGTGCCCACTACCCTAGAGCTCATAATCTTGCATTATTTGATGATGGTACACAACAGGTGCTTTGCATGCATGAGCATACAAATATCCAATTGGTGGGGGTTCTTTGTTATTCCATGGAAGGCTGGTAGTCGAAGAGAGGATGAGCGCTAAGTAGAATGCATCAACCTCCTAAAGTTCATGCATGCAAGAGTGATATGGGTAACAGGACTAATATGAAAGGAATGATGTTTTACGCAAGGCATGGGGAAATTCTATGTGTTTTCATCCTCTAGTGTGTGAAGGTGGTGGTGGTATTTGGAGATTGGTCATGCTACTTAGCGGTGGTTGTCTCTTTTCAATTATGGAAAAATCTCTCAACTTGTAAATCAATTTTTCTCATTTTTGGCTCTTTATTGTTCTTTGTGGGTGTCTTGCAGGGTTTCTTTGGTAAATTGGCTCTAAGGGGTCGATTTTCGCAAGCGTTGAATATCAATTTTCCCTCGAAGTTTGGTATTTATATAAAGTTTTCTAGGGTTGTTTTGCATTGAGATATTTTTCAATTGGTTATATCTAGTAGTGGTTTAACCTTGATATTTCAACAAGGGCTAGTCTAACAAGGTTTATATGTATGTGTAGATGGTGTTGTGTGTGGGTCTTGGATATTGATATTTGTTTTCCTAGTTGCTCTAGTTATGCATTCTTGGAGTGGTGTTTGTCTTGTTGAATCATAGATGGAGATGAGGTTATGGCTGAGAAAGTGTCGTCCTTTTCCCTCACTACTTGGTTTTCGCCCAAGTTTTAGTCCTACATCTCATGTTACTACGAAAAATTTGGTTGTTGGTACCCAATTTTTTTGGACGGTGGTTTGGGTCGGTCCATGTGCTCTTTTGCAAGGAGGGGAAATCCCCACAGGGAAATTGAAGATCTACCTTGTAACTTGACAATGCCACCAAGGCATAGGCGGAGGAGCATGAGGGGTAGTGGTGGTAGAGCCCAACCTAGATAGAGAGGAGAAACGCTCTGCACCCATGACTCTATGGTGACATACTTCAATCTAATTAATCCTGAAACACACTAAGAAATATGAAACCTATAGATTAAAGAGTAAGGAGATGTAATATATGTCCAACTCTGAATTACTTGAGGATTTAGCAGGTTGGGTGCTAGACCTTGGGCACATCAGGGTAGAAAGAAATAGTACATAAATTTAGTGGTGCTTCATTGGAAAATGAAGACACTATTAGGATTGGTTCTGAGGAATAAACAAGTGGAGAAGTACAACATTTTCGCCTCCCTAGAGGATTTTAAAAGAATGTTGAGAAATCTGAGGTTTTACATTGATAAAATTGGCACATGTCTTGTGCATGTGGAGAGACATATCCGTTGAAAATATAATGGTGAGGACATGAGGGACCCCCTAGCCCAAGTGCAAGGGTTCTTACAACTGTGCCATCTTTAGATAATGACAAACGGTCTAGGGTTATGGATGACAATCTATGAATGTGTTCTGAAGATTTTGTTTTTCGGCTCTAGTAGGACCTTGGTTGGCCTCTCGATCTATTGATTGTGATTACATATTAGAGTCAAAAACATGTGTTTTTATGTTGGGTGCATATCTATTATTCCAGTTTTCGAGTATTTTATCCTCTCAAGTGCTCTAAACGCTAGTCATGTTTTTGTCGAGGCAATTTGTGGCGAAGACTTGCTAGTTAGAGGGCTGGTGATTGTGTCTCCTCTTCATTGTAACAATGGTTGTAATAGTTTCTTTAGGGGTCTTCTATTGCAACTCATGGGATATTTCTCTTTGGATTCTGAGGATTTGGTTTGGTTTGGTATTGTTTTGTTAATTCGACATGGCTTTTGATTAAGATTTATTATTTATTTTGTTCAGAAGGGGGTTTTAGGTATTGCAAGGCCCTAATGTACTTTTTATCAAGTTATGTAATGTTTAGTGGCTCTTACAGATCATAGAGGTTGAGGTTTGTGCCTCGGGGATCCCTCTGTATGGTTGAAATTATCTATATAACCCATTTTTCTTAAGTAATATAAAGCTTGAAAATTCAAAAAAAATAAAAAAAATGTACCCTAAGTTTTATGAATGTACCCTATTTAAGTTTTTTAGTGATGAAATCTCACTTAATACTCTCAAAATATAAAAAGTTCTATTTTTTTTAGTGATGAAATCTCACTTAATACTAGCAAAATATAAAAAAACATGCAATTTCATTTTTTATAAATAATTCCCTAAATTTGTATTTCTCCTATAATATGCTAACAAAATAAAAAACATATTATCTACAATAATAAAATTGGTTTTTATTTTAATAAAAATCATACCATTTACAATAATAAAGTTTGTTTTTTGATTTTTTTTTAATAGTAGACTTAAATACTAAATCATTTCCTTTTCAGTATGATATTATGTATACTTCATGATGATGACGATGATGATGATGGTTAACATCCACTGAGACCAAACATTGGTCTATCAGAGCTAAAGAAACAAATTACTTTTTTTTATTTAAGATTTTATTCCTATGCTCAAAAAGCTTGGAGAGAAGCCTCCCAAGCTCACTATACTTTTGACATTGTAAAAGGCTAGGAAGGTCAGTATTGTAACAAAGATTGTGAAACTAGGATCTAATGTGGTTGTACGCGGGGCACTCTAAGAGGAAGTGGTTTTCATCCTCGATGTTCCTATTCTCACATATATGGAAGATCCTTCCATCCATGGCATTTTAGGAACTGCCCAACGACCTGTTTCACTATAGAGCTCATGAGAATTCGTTCTAATCTTTGCTATACTAATTTTCTTTTTTGAGCTAGTTAAAATAGAGAGATACTTTTGATCTTCTAGGGTGGGGTTGATGACCTTCTTATAATAACTTAATTTTCTTTTAGCTACTAAATCTTTCTCACACCACATTTTTTCTTTGAACTTAGAAGTAACAACATCTTTAATGTTATTTATGTTTTGCAATGCATCATTCTCGTTGATCTCCCAATAGTTTAACCATGCCCTTGTGTCTTTATGCCACCCTCGATTGATCCTTAGGTGGTTTTGGCTGGAATTTAAAGCTAGCTTAGGAAGTCTATGATCGTCTATGTTATTGAGTTTGTGCTTGTACAACAGAAACCTAATCATAGCTGGGCTCTCAATAGCGGAAATACCTGCTTCTATAAGGAGAATAGGATAGTGTGTATTACTTTTAATTTTCAGGGTATAGGCTATAAAACGCTTTTGGATTTGCTCAATCTTTCTCCATGATTCTCTAGAGATGCTGCAACCCCAAACCTCACAGCCATATAAGATAACAGGAGTCACTAAAGTTTCAAATAGGAACTTCCTTTTATCCCACATTATGAGGTTTGTTGTTTTACAATTATGTTCAAGACCAAAATAAGCTTTCCACCCCCCATTAATCATTTTCTCAATGCTACGGTTCCAGTTGAGCTTGTGATGAATATCAATTCCTAGGTACTTGTAAGAATACACTTCCTCCAAGTTATTATTGTCATACATAAAGTTAGTGTAAGTGTCCTTCTTGGATTTGATAATCATAACTTTTGTTTTGTGAGTGTTAACCGTCATACCCATGGTAGAGCAGAAATCCTTAAGAAGCTTGAGTTGCTTATCGGGATTAGACGGGCACCTTGCCAAAAGAACAATATCGTCATCATAGAGAAGAAGGATGATGACTATCCGAGCTAAGATCGTGCCATCACATCCTGCTTCCTCTAAATAGCCTTCGAGCTTATATATATATATATATATATAATAAACAAATTATTAAAAAATTATATACTAAACACTAATATATTAAAACTAAAATATTATAAATCTAATATTACAAGCCTTATTATTATAAATCTTATTAAGCTCTAATATTATAAACTATAGAAACATTAACCATAGAGGCATTGATTGACCATTATAACGATGTTTGATAATGATTGACATTAATTTACCATGATCAAACATGGTTGGTAATAAACACGGTGAATGATACTTGACCATGGTTAACCATATTCAACCATGGTCCACCATAATATCATAAACCCAATAACTTTACACCATAATAATTATAAACTGAAATATATATTAATATTAAAAAATTCTTATTTTAATTATTAAGGTATAAAATATATAATAATATTAAAAAATAATAATATCAAAATTAATAGTATATATATATCATGGGTTAATTAGCATTATTATCATTAAACATATATATATTCATTAATGTGCATATTATATATATAATATAAACACAATATTATAAATTTAATATTATAACCTTAATATTATAAACCTATCATTATAAACTCAATTATTATAAATCATATTGAACCCTAATATTATAAATAATAGAGACATGACCATGGTTCACCATGGTTTCCCATAGAGTCGTTGACTTACCATTATGACCATGGTTGAAAATGGTTAATCATTGTTAACCATCGTTGACATTGATTGACCATACCATGGTTGATGATGGTTGACCATTGTTGATCATGGTTAATCATGGATGACAATAATTGAGATTGATTGACCATCGTTTACCATGGTTAATGATGGTCGATGATGGTCGAACATATTCAACCATGGTCCATCATGGATGGCCATGGTTGATCATGGTTGACCAAATTCAATGAGAAAGACCCTGATCATTGTTGACAAAATTCAACCATGTTTGAACATGCTTAAACATTAATGACCATGATAGAGCATGCTAGATCATGGTTGGTCATGTTTGATCATGGGTGACCGTGGTTGAGAATGGTTTACTATGATCAACCTAATATTATAAACCCTATATAATGGTTTATAATATTACAATTGACCATAATATTATAAAATCTATATTATAAACCCAATATTTTATACCCTAATAATAGAAGCCCTATTATTAGAAACCCTAATATTTATTATACACTCCAATATTATGAAACCTAATATTATAAACCCCAATATTAACCTATTATTATAAACCATGTTAAAATTTAATTTTATAAACCATAGAGACATTCACCATGGTCGAACATATTCGACCATGCTTGGTTGACCACAATTGACCATGGTTGATCATCGTTAATCCATAGAGGCATTGATTGACGATTATGGCCATTGTTGATGATGGTTGACCATGGCTCCCTATAGTTCACCATATTCAACCATGTTAGAACACATATAACGTAGAGGTAGAGGCATATTTATAAAACATCATGATGTGACAGAAGGTTTCACATCAAAAAAATAAGGGAAATTGAGATCCCCATGGAACCAGCCACAAAGATGTAGGAAATGGAGCAACAAATCTAATGTCGAGTGCTATTATTGCAAAAAATTTGAACAAAATAAGCACGAATACTAAAATAAATAGTTATATCAACAAAGAGGTGGTGTCCATATGACCAAAAATGAAGGATAATTCTCTAAAGCCATGTTTTTTCCTACCATGTTGCTGAAGACAATCACAACAAGGACCTTTGGTTGTTGGACAATGGCTGCAACAACCATATGATAGGTAAAAAATATAGTATTTCTTGCATTGATGCTTCTATCAAATTTGAAATTACTCTTGGAGGATATTATTATATAAAAGATAAAGGGAAAGGTATTGTGTGTGCATGTTCTTACTAAACAAAATTAACATAAAAAATTAGATGATGTTTATTATGTTCCACACTTGATGGAAAATCTCATTAGTGTAGGTCAATGGATGAAACATGGCTACGGTGTAATATTTCAAGGGACAAATTGTTATGTTTCTTACAAACCTCTTAAGAGAATGCTTATACCCAAGGTAGAAAAAATGAAGAATAAAATGTTTCCCTTAACTCTTAGAAGTATAAAAATGTGTCATAGTGATTTGCAGACAACGTTTTAAATATAGACGAGTCATAGTTATATCATTCTAGGTATAGTCATATTCTATTCAAGTTAGTATTCTTCAAAAACATTGTGTGTTCACTGGTCTCCCTATTATGAATTAACAATATTGCCAATGTGAAACTGTTATACTTGGAAAGAATAAAAGAGACAACTTTCCTACATCTTCCAAGACAACCAAAAAAAAGTCTTAGAGCTAGTGCACAAAGATATGTGTGGATCAATAAAAACATAATCCATTAGTGGAAGCACTTATTTTATGACCTTTATTGATCACTTAACAAAAAAAATGGATTTATTTCTTAAAAATACAAACACAATCCATTGGTGGAAGTATTTATTTTATAACCTTTATTGGTCACTAAACCAAAAAAAACATGGATTTATTTTCTTAAAAATAAATATGATATTTTCTCAAGGTTTGAAGAGTTCAAAGAAGAAGGGAAAAAGAAAATTTGTAAGATTTTGAAAGTACTAAGGTTATACATAGATGGAGAATACAATTCGAAATATTTCGTAGAATTTTGTTGACAACAAGAAATAACTATGTAAAACACAACCATATACACCTCACAGTAGAATGGAGTAGCAGAAATAAAAAAACTAGTCACTAATGAATATGGAAAGATGCATGCTTTGCAAAAAGTGGTTGTCCAATGAGTATTGGGTTGAAGTTGTTGCTATTGCAATATATATTCTCAACACATATTCGATAACAAATGTTAAAGAGATAGTACCTCTAGTGGCTTAGGATGGTAAGAAATGAAGGTATCACAATTTCAAATATTTGGTTGTGTAGCATGTGCACATATTCCAAAGAAGTTGTGAAAGAAACTTTATGGCAGAAGTGAAAATTACATTTTTGTAAGCTATAGCGAAAACTCAAAAGCTTACAGACTCTAAAATTCGCTCACCAAAATTTTTTTGTTAGGCTGAGATGTTAAGTTCTTTCAGAAAAAATATTGGTGTGAAAAAATAATGAACCTTCACATCAACATGCTTCTCCACCAATGCTGCAAGATTGTAGATACAAGAAGAGCCCTAAAACTACGAAAATGGTACTTCTTCATGCAATGAATCCAATAGTGAATCATCACCTTTAGAAAATTGTCCAAAAACAAGAAGCATGACGGATATTATATATATATATATATATATATATATATATAAGAGCAAGAACATGATATATTTTTCTCTTTCTTTTCTTCTCAATCAACCCACATTGAAGAGAAAGTAAAAGAGGAAAATTGGGTTGAGACAATGAGTTGGGAAATCACAGCCTTAGAAAAGAATGAAACTTGGGAATCGGTTGATCTCCCAAAAGACAAAACCAACAATTGTGTCAAATGGGTCTACAAGACAAAATTGAATGAAAAAGGAAAATTTGAGCAACATAGAGCAAGACTGGTTTTGAAATGAATCTCTCGGCAATTTAACATAGACTATGGTGAATCTCTTACTCCAATAGCAAGGCTAGATACAACTAGAGCTATTCTATCCACTCCAACTCAAAATAAATGGCAACATTTTCAGCCAAATGTCAAATTTGTTTTTTTAATTCTTATATTGAAAGAAAAATTTTATGTGGATCAACCACCTCATTTTGAATTTCTAGGACAAATACATAAATTGTATAAGTTGGATAAATCCTTATATGGATTGAAACAAGCTAGGTGTTCTTTGTAGAATTGAGTCAACTCTCACCTCAATAAAATTGGATTCCGCAAAAGCAACAATAAGACAATTCTTTATACAATAAATTATGAAGGTAAAATTCTCATTGTTTGTGTATACAGGTAATGTGATGCTATAAGAATTTAAGCTACCACCAGCAGAATTTGGAATGATTGATCTTCCTCTCATGAAGTATTTTTTGGTAATGGAAATTCAACAATTTGCAAATGATATTTTTGTTTGTCAACAACAAGATGACATCCTACACAAGTTTGGAATGATTAGCTGCAAACCAACTAATACTCTAATTTATCTATGCACAAGGCTAAGTAAACAAGATGTAGGACTATTGGTTGATTCTATTTTGTAGAAAAAGCTAGTTTGGAGTCTCTCGTATCTTACTACAAAATCTTTCTACAAATAGACCCAAGATCATGTTTGCCACATGTTTTGTTTCCATATTTATGGAATCACCCCAGAATTCTCATTAGAAAGTTGGAAAAATCATTTCACGCTATTATGCTAATTTTAAGCTTTCATTGTGTATCAATATTCTACAATAATTCTAAACATTGCTCACTCTTAGGCGATTATACAACAAAGAAAAATTAGACAAGATACACTTTTTACTTCGGTACAAATCTGAGATCATGAATATGCAAGAAACAACCCATTGAGAAACCATCCTTTGTAGAGAGTATTGCAACTTCTACAGCTACATACTTTACCTCTTCCAAAGATATCGAAACAATGGGATGTTTCTTCGAGATTTTTTCCTTGAATTTCGATACATCAACAAAAAGACTCTCCGGCCATATGTCAACGTTCATCCCGCCCTGTTGCAAGTAATTCTAGGGAGACGTTCCATTATGTTGTGTTAACTTTCTTAGTAATATAAATGAAACGTAAATGCCTTGCTGGATTTATTGTGACAGTTACCACAAGAAGTTTATATTTCAATCCTAAAAGAAGCTACGCACTTGAAATGATTACCAGACAAAAGCTATCGTAATTTCATCATCCTACCTATTTGAACAAGTTGAGTATATTGCTTAACAAATGTTTTATAGAGAATTTTCATACATAATTGCTTGAACTATGTGTTAATCTAGATTCATAAATCTTGACTGGAGATAATAATCCAATGCAAATATCCTCTCAGTTGAAAGATCAACATATTTAACAGGCTAAAATGACGTCTTACTACCTCCCGAAAAAAAATATGCATGAAATGATCTGACACGGTTTCCTTTTTCCCTTTTTTAAGCTGTGAGTTTGAGCATCACATCGCACAGGATTCTGTCGTTTGAGAAGGATATCTCTCCCTGGATCGGTCATTCCCCTCATGATGACAGTCTTTTTCCTCCACTTTAGCTTTTCGCCTTGGCCCACGGTACAACATTCATAACCACTGTTCTGAAACTGTCAAGTAATTAGGAAGACGATTTAACAACCAATAAAACCAGAATAAAATCAGAATAGCAATAGTTTGTTCATAGTGTTGAATAAAAACATTAGGCGTAGTTTATTCATTCCGATTCTATAAATGGTGAGCTTTTTAGTTTGCGAAAATTGTGTCAATTCAAAATAATACATCAAGATCAAAATGATTAATGAAATGGGGATAAAGTTCATAAACGAAATGACACAAAGGTGTTTATTCTTCACATTAATATATATATATAAAAGTAAAACATTTTTTCACCTTGTTGGAACAACTACACACTTACATGCGGACTCTTAATTAGAGCAAGACTATATGCAAGATTCTTTTTGCATGATTTACTCCTTGATTTGCTCCTTTTTAACTCGGCAACTTGTTAGTTCTTCTGCATGATTTACTGCTTCTTTCACTCCGCAACTCACTAGTTATCTCTGGAATTTGTTGTAGGGGTTGAATCTTCTCATTGATTACCACTATGGTGCATTACCTTGGGATCTTCACCGAGTAATGCTATATCATGAGCATTGCAACCTATTTCCTAATGAATCATTATTTTCTTCTTTCGATTTTTTTTTAGTGTATTTTCTCTGTAAAGCTGTGTGTTCAACCTTTACTAGCTAGATTCATCTGTGCAGGTTTTCTAACACATTTACATGGTATCAGAGCCCATAGGTTGCTAGATACAAGGGGCACCAGTACTATATTTTGTAGGTATTACAGCTTGGAGATCGAAGGTCGACAGAAAATTGGAGTTTCCCAAAGCATGGATCCTAACACCGTACAACTATCACGAATGGAAGGACCAAATGGCTCGATACCTTCATCATAAAGGGTTGTACAGGATTACCATGGCTACAGAAGTGGAACCCACTTCAGCCATAGAGAAATCCAAGTACCTCAACCATATGGACGAGGCCCATGGATCCATATGCATGTGCATCTCTCCAGAGTTGTAGTTTCATCTATCTGCCTGCAATACTCCCAATGAGATTTGAAAATAGGATGAAGATCTCTACAGGAAACAGGATGAGATGAAAGGACATCTGCTCGAGGTGGAGTTGTTGTCATTGGATCCACGAAACTATGACAGAATTCAAGACTTCTTCACCAAACATAATGATCTATTGTTGTAACTCAAGAGTTGTGGAATTGACAAATCCAAGGAGGAGAGTCACCAAGTTCTCTCTATTATGTCAAAGCTCGGACTGGAATACTCCGTCTTTGTGTCTACATTTCATTCAGTAAGGCTCGCAATAGGTAAATCCTACACTATGCCTTTTCTCAAAGAATTTATGGAGTCCCTTATTTTTGAGCAAGAAAAACTCATTGGCATGGGGAAAATCAAACCTCCAAAAGCACATGCACTTGCTGTGCATGATGGAAGCCATAATAAAAATCACAGATATGATTCAAATCAGAAAAATTAGCAACAGAAAAACAAGGTAAAAGCGCATTCCCATCCAAAGAAGGAAGGGTACACCAATCCCTTCAATGATTCCTCCGGCTCGAGAAATGACAAAGGGAAGAAAGGAAACAGATGTACCTACTGTCAAAGAGGATTCCATCCAGAATCCTCTTGCATGAGGAAACAAATTGACCAAATGGCAGAAATACTTCAGAAGCACAACCTTGGGGACCGCATCCCTCAGGGCACCAAGAAGAAAATTGAGGATCCACCACACGGGAAAGGTAACAATTTTCATGCTTTAGTTGCAATTAATTCTTCTCTTGATGCATGGATTATAGATTCTAGTGCATCACATCATATGGCTACTACAAAGGAAGTCTATTCCTCTTTGGACGCATGCAAAGGACCTCCCATCCTCATGGGAGATGACTCACCTATTGAGGTCACCAGAAAAGGTAGAGTGGAACTTTTACACCGAAGCTTCGTAGATGTGCTTCATGTTCCAAAAATTTCGGTAAACCTACTTTCATTTTATCAGATCACTCATTCTGGCACTCGAAAGAGAATGGAATTCACTCCAGATACAGTGAACATATATGATTTGTTAGAGTCGGTCTGGTCAAGTCCTCCATCAGAGATCAAAACTCTTTATGCATTTCATGATTAGGTGTCCCGCTCCATTCGCCTAGTTGCATTCCGCTAGGGGCATGCCATAATCTAACGGAGAAGGTCATTATAGTCATTCCCCCCTCATGTTTGGCTCCTGCTGGCTCAAGTCGTTTATCAATCATCATCGAAGTCCATGACAGTCAAGGTCTGGTCCTTTAAAGGACAAAGGTCATTTCGAGGTATAGGTCTAGGAATTCATCAATTCGGTACTTGAACATGTCCAGCAGAGCCATGCAGGCTAGAGTGAGGACCTTACACAGTTATGGTTCAGAAAGCTTCATCATCATGTGGATAGACTCCAAATCTTCTTCAAAACTTTGTTTTGAAGAAAAGTCAAACAGTGTCATTTATGACAAAATTTGCAAAAAAGTCGCCAGTTGATTTTTCAAATGCAGTCATGGTTTCCACGCCCAAATATCGTGTCGTGCAATCCCTGCAAAGAGTGCCGAAAATTTCGTCATTTGAGCCAAAATTTCAAAGGGAAAGTGAAAATCAGTGTGTTCTAAATTCAGTGAAAATGTGCCACAACACAACATTAGAAAATGGGTTTTGGAAGAGGCAAAAATCAAACTCATCTCTCCCAAAGTTTTATATACATGTTTTCCACCAAAATCAGAGGCATTGTGCAAATCAAAACGAGTGGGAGACATTGCAAGGTGATTGGAGTGCGTTGGTGAGCATTTGGAGTAAGTAGGAGTTGGTTTTTAGGGCGTGGCGCACATAGGTAGTTGCGTGGCACACACAGAGGGCGTGGCGCACACAGCCCCCACCCCCAGTTCAAAGTTATAACGCGTGCAGCGCATACCCAGGGCGCGGCGCACTGGGCTTTGTGTGCAGTGCATATAGGCCGAGGAGCAAACAAGGAACGAGAAGTCAGTGAGAGGTGAGGATAAGGGCGCGACGCACACAGGCAAGGGCCCAGCACACACAGCCCCCGCCCACTGTTCAGGCCTATAACGCGCGAAGCGCACACCCGGAGCATGGCGCACACAAACTAGAGCACGACGCACATAGACAGAGGCACGGTGCACAGAAGCACAGTGCCCAGAACGTGCCAAACTCACTCAATTTTTTTTGTGAAGCACATAAATTTGCAAGGTAGGATCTATTAACTCACTTGTTCATCAAATTGGTTAAAGATATGGTGGTTTTTATGCCCAATGATTGAAATGAAACAAAACTCTTAAAGCAAACATATAAAGACAGCAAGAGACCATTTTGCTAGGGTTGTGCAATTGTATTGTCGATGCCAAGGTCCCCTTTTCCCTTCCTTATCTTTTTCCCTTGTTCCCCTATGCCATTTTTCCTATCATCACTGCCCTAACACTACCAAACTCATATTCCCTTTCCCATCCTCTTATTGCTCAATAGAAACCCTAAACCCTACCCCATCAAAAGTCCCAAACTCCTCCCACATCCCTAACAAATTTCCCCCTATAACCCCTATTCCTATTTCATCACTCCCTTCCTAACAATCCTTGTTTCATTGTTCCCCTTGGTAACAAATACTACAAAGGCACCGAGCCTCACACCATCATCAAAGGGGCAACCTAATCACAACCCACATTGCAGTCGTGTCATCACAGCATTCGTCCGAGTATGAGAGGGAGACACAGAGTGACTCATCTTCAGAAGAGCAGGCTCCCAGGAGACACCACAAGAGTGGCAGACATGTCAAGGATGAACCCACTACCCTCACCGAGTTATAAGCATGCCCTCTTGCCATGTCATCCTTCCAGTACTTATCATGTTTTAAATTTTTTCGAAGGGTGACAAATGTCAAAGTTCATCATGAGTTTGCCCGATTATTTGTGCTTTATCTACATGGAGGTCAGTCTACATTGGCCGGGGTCACTTTCACCTTGACACCCGAGGCTATATCATTGGCAACAGGTATTCCAAATGTTGGGGAGCAATGGCATAAGAAGAAGAAGGTGGAAAGGCATCACTATGAGCCTTACATCAAAACCAGATTCGCGAATGAGCTCAGAAGAGTATTTCCCTTCAGATACTTGAAGAATGAGTATGCTCCACTCATGAGGTTGATCATGAAATACTTCAGCTGTGAGGGGAGGTTCTCTAGACTGTATGCCTATCATATCTGCCTGCTCATGAACTTTACCAGGGTGAGGATGATGATCCTCCCATTTTTCATATGCAAGAATATAGAGAGGATGAACACCTTCATGCTGCATAAGACCCCTCAGCAACAGCTTAACAGTGTCTATGACTTCGCTCTCATTCGGATTTTCGTAGATCATCAGTTGGGATTGCAGGGCATTGCTTGGGAGGACTTCATCTCCCGTGACTTCTTCAGCACACCACAGGTACTATCAGAGCCCGAGCAGGAGTTGGGTCATCATTCTTGTCAGCATGAGCGCCATGAGACCACGATCATGCCATTTTTGGTGACATATCAGAAAGGCAGTAGGAACTTATTTGCAGCAGCAAAGCGAGTGTTATCTCCACCCGGGGTGGAAGGGGCCTCTCTTCTGGCATCGAATACATAAGTATTGGACAAGGGAAAGGAACCCATGCATGATGAGGGGCCATCAGGTGCACCGGAGACTGGTGTCGTCCTCATTCTGGATGAAGAGACAGAGGCAGAAAATGCCAAACTTAGGACGACCATTCAGGAGCAGGACACGGAGATCAAAGACTTGATAATGAATTTCGAGAGGGCTAGATGGATCATCAAGTATCTAGAGTAGAGAAACAAACAGCTTGAGGACCAACAGACGATCATGGAGCTACAAAGCATTCGTGAAAATCAATAAGTTGTCCAGTAGAGAGGGATCGAGCTCACTACCTTGGAGCAAGAGATCAACAACGACCGTGAGTCTTGGTTGGATCGGGTCAATCTACGCTTTGAGAAAAAGCTGGAGAAGGCAAACAGGGACACTGCCATACTAACGAGGATGGCTTTTCATTATAGGGCATGGAACATGAGCGCAAAGGCCCGAATAAGGAGCTTGAAGGCTAAATTGAGCAAAGCAACAAAGGAAGAAAAAGAGGAAAAAGAGCAATATCAGATTTGAATCTTGGCTAAAGCTTCCTTGGCACAGCATAGCACTTCATAGAGGACCTCCAGCCCGAAATTTCGAGGAATTTGGGAAAATTTTGGTCGCACGACAAATTTTTGGCACAAAAACAGGTTTTTTCTCTATACGCGCCGCATCACCGGTGTGACGCGTAAGATTGGGAGCTCCAAATGAGAAATGTTTTGTGTTTTTTTATTCGACATGCAAAACCAAAATTACTAGCACTGAGAGCAAGAAATTTGGGGAGGATCTTGGCCACCAAAATGGAAAAATACACGCAAAAATGGCCTCACTAAGCCTATTTTGGCACACAGGAAGTAGTCTTGGGAGAAAGACGATTTGGAGGGGCAAATGAGCTCCAAATTCCAAGATTATGGTGTGGTTGGAAAGTAGACTCAAAGACCTTTCCAACAAGCTATCCTGCGCTCATTTTGGACTTCGTAAAGTGCCTCAAAATGGACCTCAAATTGGCGCGACGCATATAGGAAAGGGGCATGACACATATAGGAAGAAAGGCCAGAATGCCTCCATTTCGCGAAATTTCACTTCCCGACGTCTTGTAAGTGGGCCCACTCATATGCACTTTAGTTTTTCGGCACATAAGGTGTTTTTACAAGTATATTCGTTCGATATGGTCAGTTATCCAAGTGGCAAAGGAAGGCAAAGGGCCACCAAGCCATTTGTCATGTTTGTGGCACTCCACTTGTAGCTGTTGTTTGGCTCTCCACCTTCAGTTTGTAATGATTCAAGTAACTCCCCAACCCTTGGGCATTCTATCTCTTCATGGCACATTTTATATATTATATGCAAACCATTTGCAAAGGGTTGGTTGGCTTGTAACTTCTGGGAGACTGTGGGAAAGAAACTATGTTTCTGCATTGTATATTTTTTACAGGGGATTAATGAAAGGCAGTGGCTCTGTTTCATGAGATTCATGTGGTAGAGAGTGTAGCAAATGTATCTCTTATGTTTCATATGTATCTTGTTATGTTTCATAGCTCATTTCATATTCATTTCCATTGAAATTTTCTAAATTAGCTAAGGTAGAATTCAATTTTATTGCTCTGCCTGTGGGAAAATTTCATGTTCAGTGTTCATTCTTCTGTTGAAAAGGATTCATGTTGTCCATGCCCTTTTCACCCTCTTAATCAATCTCTCCATTCCGCATTATCTTAAACAAAATTGCTAGGCTTTCCACCTACCTTGTCTCATGAAATAATCCATGCCTTTGTATTAAGTTCTTTTTTCATTGAGGTCCAGTGGTCCCATAACATCCCAGAAACACAGTCATTCATAAAAATCGCTTCTTATATCAATAATCACTTACTAGCCTAAGATAAATAGTTCATTGAAAGTCATCTCAGGCCTTTTTGTTCATCTATTCACTGAGTGTGACTCGGAGAGAGCCCTCTCCTGCTTTGGTAGGGCTAGCTACCAGGCTGAGCGTGGTTTGTGGTTACCCTGAATTTTTCCTTCCTTCAACCTAAGGCGGATTTAGGTGCTAACATAGTGGTGACTCCAATGGGGACAGAATAAAATCCCCTTTCTTCTTAATAATTCTAAGCTTCTGGATGATAAGTTTAGGATTTGATAGGCTGATGTAAAATAGGTTGTGTCCTTTGATTTTCTTAATAGCACGCCGGCGTCTCGAAGATACACCAGAGTTAATACAGATCGCGACCCTCCACTCGTCTACGAAAATCCCAATTTGATTTCAAGAAATCGTCATCAAGAGAGCTCTATATTGCCCGTGCTCAAATCTCATTCATGCCTGGACATTTTTGAGTATATTGAAGAGCTAGAGTTTGACAAGCAGTTTGAATTATCATTGTTTGAAGCCAAGTCTGAAAGAGCGGTTGACTCTACTGTCCCCAATCCACAATTTCTTGTAGACTTGGAGACAGAAAGGGCTAACCAGTCTATTGATAACTACATAATAGCTTAGCTTCAAACTCCCATTGCTAGCCCCTTACCAATTGTACACACTCCTCCAACACCTCCGAGGACAAATCCACCAAGAGTGATGGTGCACGTTTCGCACCGCTTGTTTTGCCTCAAATTTTTGATGATATGCCCGCTGATTACCAAAGCAAAATCCCATTCTTTGATGGCACTCCTAATGGAATTACTGCGGAGCAACATGTGGACAGAATGGTAGACTTTTATGAAATTCATGAGATAGATGCAGAAAACGTGGCGATGAGACTTTTTGTACAAACATTTGCGAGTGAAGTAAGGAAATGGTTCAGAGGTTTACCAGCTGCACGTATCACCACCTTGGCAGACCTACAAAGAAAATTCTTGAACCGCTGGGAAGTGAAAAAGAACCCTCTTCAAATTCTGTCCGAATATGAGCAAATCAAGAGAAACGCTAGTGAGTTGGTCCAAGATTATTGCATTAGATTCAATACAGTGTATAATGAAATTCTAGATAATCTAAAGCCACCTGTAGGACTAGCCATGTTGAAGTTACCAGATGGTTTTGTTGTTGATATGGCTTATCATTTGACAGAAAGAGAACCAGCTACAACGAAAGACACGCAGAAGATAGCAGTCAGCATTGAAGCAAATCTGCTAACCAAGAGGGCTAGAGCAAAAGTAGAAAAGAAGGTCACTGCAAAGGAAGAATCTTCCTCGGTAGATCAGCTACTTCGGAAGGTAGAGCAGATGCTTGAGAGAGTGAAGCTTGACAAATCGAAACCACAAATTAGAAATCCTAACTTCTGTAGCCAACAACAACCACAGTATAGGATAAGACAGAGAGATCAGCGAGCTCAAGAGCCATTTTCACAACAATCAATACAAACACCTTTGCAGCAAAATTTTGTGCATGGACTGGAATTAAATGAAGACGGGAATGTAATAGGCGAAGAAAATCATCTCTTTACTCGTGATGATTTGCCTACTTATCTCACTGAAGAGGACGAATATGGAGAGAATTCAGCTGCACACACAGATGGAGATTTCATTCTAGCAAGTGACACCATCTTGGAGGAACAATCAAATGAATATAAAATAGGCTACATGAATGCTTTGTCCACCCAATAGTAGCGATATTCACTTAGAAACAGGGATGTGCCAGTCAGACCCATTCAAAAGAAAAAAGATGTTGAAGTGCCAAAGAATGATTCAACTGGTACACAAAGGAAAGGAAAGGAGGTGATTGAAACAGAGATCAACAAATCAACATCAGCAGAACCAGCACATTAGCAAGTTACATCGAAAGAAAGGGAGAGGAAAGAAATCCCGGTCAAAGAGGTGAAGAGGATTCCCACGTTCAATTTAGAGAATGAGATTTCCAAACTAAAAATATCCATCCCTTTGACTGAAATATTGAAGAACAGCAGTTATAAAGGACAAGCATCTAAAATGTTAAATTTGGATTCGATGTCAGACATGGTGAATGTCGAAGATGATCAGCCTGAAATGATTTTTGGGCGAGCATCAAATGGCGAGTCTCATGACAGCGAGGTGCCACCTTTCTACATCAGTTTGAGGTTGCATGATTTTGTTTTACATAACACCATGTTCTATTCTGGAGCCTCTCACAATCTCATGCCCAAGGCAATCATGGACAAGCTTGGTCTGCACGTCACCCGACAATATCATGATCTCCATTCGTTCGATTCCAGGAGAGTAAGATGTATAGGTGTCATCAAAGACTTGGTTGTGAGTTTGGATTAGCTCCGCATCAAGAATGTTTTGATGGATATTGTGGTGGCAGACATTCCTCCAAGGTTTGGCATGCTTCTTTCCAGATCTTGGGTAGCAGAACTAAAAGGGACACTACAACTAGACTTCTCCTATGCAACGATTCGAGTATTTGGACAAATGAGGAAATTATATCGGGAATAGAAAATGAAGTACATGATCACAAGCAAGGAGAAACCAATAAATCATCCTATTAACTATGTACATATAGATTTAGAATCTTTTGTTTTGTATTCAGATAGTTTAAATGATATAGATAGTCAGTTGGTAGAAGCAAATGATATTCCAGAAATAACAGAAAATTTCAGAGAAGTTTTGAAGAAAGAGGAGCAAAAATAGTAGAACATCGTTGGGCAATCAGCTGAAAGCAATGGATAGCAAGCAGGCAAGGCACGACAAACAGATTTCCAGCACTTGCAAGAGGAGGAGGAAGGATTGTGGACCATGGATTTTGATGGAGCGGTAGGAAATGGTGGCGCTGGATAGGAATTTGGGTACGCAGTCCCTTCTCTGCCCCAAACAAGGTCCCTAGTAATGTATGGGTATGCTCTTACAAGTTGGATTTTGAATGTTCAAATAATGAAGCCGAGTATGAAGCTCTGATTGCTGGCCTAAAAATACTAAGAAAGCTGAATGCTAAGAGGATTTCAGTATATGGTGACTCCGAATTGGTTATCAAGTAGGTCAGAGGCGAATATCAAGCAAAGCATCCTAGGATGCGAGCCTATCGTAACACAATCCTAGACATTTTGAAATTATTCTCAGAATACACCTTGACATGTGTGCCTCGCATACAAAATAGCATTCCCAATGCTCTTGCTAAGGCAGCGAGTAGTTTGAAAATCCCAATGAACTCTAGTAACAAATTCGTCTTCCATGTCAAGCACCGTCCAACTGTTCTAGACAATCAGAGATATTGGCAAGTGTTCCAAGATGATGACAAGATTGATGATTTTCTGCAAAACAAAGGCAAGTTTAAAGAGACCTCAATTGATGAAGAAAATGATGATGGAAAAAGCAATGGTACATATGAAATGCAGATCAATCAAATGGACATGTTGCAGCTGAAGAATAACGTTATTCCCAAAAGCTTGATACCTCTAGAAGAACTCTTCGATTAGGATGATGTAGCCCGCAAGCCAACATTGCAGCCAACAGAGAAGGGTGTGGAAGAGGTCAATATCGAGACAGCTGCAAATCCTAAATTGGTAAAATTGTCCAAAGCATTGCCACCAAAGATCAAGGATAAATATATCAGTTTGATGTCTTCATTTGCAGATGTATTTGTGTGGGTCTATTCCGACTTAAAGACATATGACACCAATATAATTCAGCACACTATACCCATCAAGCCTAATCAAAAGCCATTCAGACAAAAGTTGAGAAGGCTAAATCAAAAGTTGTTGCCATCTATTGAAAAGGAGATCAACAGGTTGTACAAATCAGGAATCATTGTGCCAATCAGATTTTCAGATTGGATCTCCAACTTGGTACACGTGAGGAAAAAGATAGGGGAAATTCGCTTATGCATCGATTTCAGAAATCTTAACAAAGTCTCATTGAAGGACAACTATCCACTTCCCAAAATGGACCATATACTTCAACGAGTAGTGGGGGCATCTCGCATGTCACTACTTGATGGTTATTCCAGATATAACCAAGTTTCTGTCCATAAGGATGACCGAGACAAGACAGCATTCACCACTCCATGGGGGACCTTTCATTACGTGAAAATGCCTTCGGTTTGAAGAATGCGGGTGCCACATTTCAGCGTGCTATGGACATGGATTTTGCAAACGTGAAGGGTGTATTTTTGGTGGTGTATTTGGATGATTTGACGTTGTTTTCTAAATCTGATGAAGAGCACATGTACCATCTTAAAACTGTCTTCCTATAGTGCAGAAAATATGGCTTGTCGCTGAATCCAAAGAAGAGCTTGTTCGCCATGGAAGAAGGCAAACTACTCAGACACATTATCTCCAAGGATGGCATCCATATTGACCCGACACGTTTGTAAGAAATTCAGCAAATAGATCTGCAACAGAATAAAAAGGAGATACAATCATTCAATGGCAAGATGAACTTCCTCCGCCGCTTTGTACCCAATCTCGCGGAGCATCTAAAAGAAATGACAAACATGCTTAAGAAGGACAGCCAAGTGAAATGGACGAAAGAAGCGGTAAAATCTTTCAATTTGGTCAAATTGGCTCTTTCCTCAGCACCAGTTTTAGCAAGCCCGGACTATACTTAGGATTTCATATTGTTTTCGTTTGCTTCGGAGCATACTATGGCAGCGGTATTATTGTAGAAGAGAGAGGAACATGAAAGACCCATTGCATTTTTCAGAAGAGCTATAAGAGACGCAGCTTTAAAGTATAACATCACTGAAAACCAGGCTCTTGCACTCATGAAGGCATTGAAATATTTCTGGGTGTATATTCTACATTCTCACATTCTAGCCTATGTTCCTAATGCTGTTGTAAAGGATGTTTTAGTGCAGGCCGATTTGGAAGGAAGAAGAGGCAAGTGGATTGCAGCCTTGCTGTAATATGACATAGAAATAAAGCCCACAAAACTGGTGAAAGGACAGGGATTGGCAAAGCTAATGGCTGAATCAAAATTGTATACTTTGGACATAAATCTGATCGTTGCTTTGTCTGATGAAAACGATGAAGAACCGCCAATTCAGATATCTAAAATGTTTTCTCTTTCTCCATGGTATTCTGATATCATATATGTGCTCAAAAATTTGTCACCTCCACTCGGCATGACTAGAAACAAAGCGAGAATACTTAAGTTGAAGGCTGCCAAGATCTGCATTCTTAATTCAGCACTGCATTGGAAAGATCCCAGTGGAGTTTTGTTAAATTGTTTGCTGGAAAAGGAAGCAAAGCAAGTCATGGAGGACTTCCACCAAGGAGTCTGTAGAGGTCACCTCTTCTGGAAGTCAACAACGAACAAGATTTTGAGAGCAGGGTACTATTGGCCGACATTGTTTGCTGATGTATATAAGATGGTTAAGCACTGTCATAAGTGTCAAATTTTCGAATTAAAGTGAAATTTACAGCCTCTACCACTCAAGCCCATAGAGGTGAGCGCCCCTTTTCAACAATGGGGGTTGGATTTCATTGGCGAAATTCATCCCGCTTCTTCTGGACAGCATAAATCGATTCTCACAACCACAGATTACTTCACAAAATGGATTGAAACGATCCCCACCAGAAAAGCTACAAATGCGGTGATCATTTCATTCCTCGAAAATAACATCTTGTCTTGCTTTGGTTGTCCGAACAAGCTAATCACTGATAACGCAAAAGCTTTCAAATCGAAGCGAATGGTAGAATTTTGTCATAAATATCACATTGTTTTGGGTCATTCAACTGCCTATCATCCCCAAGGCAATGGATTGTCGGAATCCTCAAACAAACCATTAGTCAACATAATCAATAAGCTACTGGAAATGAACAAGGAGAGCTGGCATAAAAGGTTCGTAAATGTGCTTTGGGCAGATCAGGTAAGCTAGAAGAAGTCCATAGGTACGTCACTGTTTGAGATGGTTTATGGAGTTGATATAGTATTTCCTTCCTCTCTCGCTGCCCCGGTTGTCAAACTTCTTCAGGAAGCCGCCAGTTAAGAAGATCTCATGCAAAGGAGGCTGAATCAAATGGTCTACTTGCAGTAGACCAGAGAAGAAGTTTTCAAGAACACATTCAAAGTGCAAGAGAAAATCAAGAAAATTTATGATAGAAAGGAAAAGGTGGATAAATTTCAGGTGGATGATGTAGTGCTAAGGTGGGACGCAAGAAATGAGGAGAATGGCAAGCTCGGTAAGTTCAAGAACCTTTGGAAAGGTCCTTTCAAGATCACAGCATATCAGGTGCGGAATGCTTTTCTTCATAAGAAAATAAACGGAGAGGATTGTCTAGGAGGGCCGATCAATGGTCGGCTGCTCAAGCGGTACCACTTCTAAGTTATGAAACGTCGCTTCCACTGTCATTGTAAATACCATTTTATTTTAGTTTCGTTAGAGTTGTTCAAATTAGTCTTTAAGTCATTTTAATGTCAAGGTTGAGTCAGTTTTTTTGTCATTTCAGCTTCGTAAATGAGTCTGAGTCCGGTATTATCTATCAAAATGATGACTCCATAGTCTAATGGATGAAGGCACTATCTAGCTCCTCCTGAGATCTATTGTTCTGTTATGAAACCAGCTCAAGAAAAGATAGAAAATACAGATCAACACCTTAGAATTCAACCTCTTCGAGGGGGCAACCTCCTTTATATTACATAAATGAACAATTCTTGGATGATACAAATGACAAAACCTCCTTTCTATATATAGGAGTCTAAGGACTCACAATATAACCTAGCCGACCTAACAATAATAATATAAAGCCACAAAAATAACAATAGAGGGATTCTATGGGGCACAATAATAACAATATGGGGCGCAAAAAGGCACAAACAATATTAATAAAGGGTAACAACTACCATAAGTAATGGGGGTAATCGCTAGTATTTTTATGGACCCAACATGCCCCTCTCCTTCAAAAAAAGTGTTGTCCTCAACGCTTGAGTAGTTTTGGATACTTTTGTATAAAATTATCATCCTCCCATGTGGAATCTTCCCCAGATAAGTTCTTCCATTTGATAAGATACTCTGAAATCGATCGATTTCATAGCTGTCAAGATCTTGTTTCTGTGATTGCTTCCGGTTCCAATATAATTTCTCCTTCCTCATCAAGTTCTAGCAATATTGTTTGAACTGGGAGCTTGTCGCCTATAACCTTATTTAAACATGAAACATGGAAAATTGGGTGCAATCGAGAAGCTGCAGGAAGCTCCA
>APFE031699141.1:13274-27327 GCA_000404065.3 Pinus taeda | reverse complement strand
TCAAATCGTCCATGTCTGTCTTCAAATTTGTCTTCCAATCGTCCATCTTAGCTTCCACGCCCTTTATCTTAGATTCCATGCCATTTATCTTAGCTTCTGTTAGCTTTTGTGAGGCTGACATTTTTTGGACTTGGTCTTGTAATTTTGATATATCATGTAGCATTTCTTCCTCTTCTTCATGAGTCATGCTAGAGCTTTCAGGTTCCTTACTAGGTGTTTGCATTTTCTTTCCTCGGGGCATCAGTTATAGATAATAATTCTCTACTAGCCCTTTCAATTCCTTCAAAATAATTTTTCAAACCAATCTTAAGCAAAAATTTAAAACAATTATACACACCTTTTTTTCTTTGTAGGAGCTCGATATTGCATCTGATGTATCTTCGTACGTTCAGAACATCCAATTCTGAAATTGCGACCTGTGGTAGCCCGCTGTGTCCTCTTTCCAATGCCACCAGTCTCACCCCAATTGGATTCTTCAATGAAGAGTTATGCCAAATCTCCTACAGTGACCTGATTATAGACCTTTTCAGAAGAGCGAACTTGTATGAAGTGCCACGTGTCACTATTTGGACCTCTGGCTCTGCAAAATATCTACAAGAAACTAAATTCCGTCCTCTTTCTATAAATTTTTATGAAATTTCAATCCGATGCTCAGAGAGAAAGTTATGACGATTTTCCCCAGGTCACCTGTTTGGAATGTAATTCAGGAGTCTGCAAAAAGACCAACTTCCTCAGATCATATCTCCATACGTATAGCGGAATAATCTCTGAAATTCAGACCCGAGCTACAGCGCGATGTCTTCTAAAATGGGTTTTTTTTTTTACGTCTGAAACGTCGCAAAAAAAAAGTTTTAGCGAAAATACCACGATGACCTATTTGGAGCAGTGAAACCCTAGAACTTGGCTCTGATACCTAATGTTATGAAACTAGCTCAAGAAAAGATAGAAAAGATAGATCAACGCCTTAGAATTCAGCCTCTTCGAGGGGGCAACCTCCTTTACATTACATAAATGAACAATTCTTGGATGATACAAATGACAAACCCTCCTTTCTATATATAGGAGTCTAAAGGAGTCACAATATAACCCAGCCGACCTAACAATAATAATATAAAGCCACAAAAATAACAATAGAGGGATTCTATGGGGCACAGTAATAACAATATTGGGGAAATAGGGGCACAACAATATTAATAAGGGGTACAACTACCATAGTTACGGGGTAATCACTAGTATTATAGGGACCCAACATGTTCTTGGCACCTCCAAGGAGCTACCATCCCCCATTGGAGCCAATGTTAGAGTCGGTCTAGTCAAATCCTCCGTCAAAGATCAAAACTCTTTATGCATTTCATGATTAGGTGTCCTGCTCCATTCAACCAGTTGGATTTTTCTAGGGGCATGCCATAATCTAACGGAGAAGGTCATTATAGTCATTTCCCCCCTCATGTCTGGCTTCTGCTGGCTCAGGTCTTTTATCAATCATCATCGAAGTCCATGACAGTCAAGGTCTGGTCCTTTAAAGGAAAAAGGTCATTTCGAGGTATAGGTCTAGGAATTCATCAATTCGGTACTTGAACATGTCCAGCAGAGCCATGCAAGCCAGAGTGAGGCCCTTACATAGTTATGGTTCAAAAAGCTTCATCGTCATGTGGATAGACTCCGACTCTTCAAAACTCTGTTTTGAAGAAAAGTCAAACAGTGTCATTTATGACAAAATTTGTGAAAAAGTCGCCAGCTGATTTTTCAGATGCAGTCATGGATTCTGTGCCCAAATATCTTTTCATGCAATCCCTGCAAAGAGTGCCAAAAATTTCTTCATTTGAGCCAAAATTTCAAAGGGAAAGTGAAAATCAGTGTGTTCTAAAGTCAGTGAAAAAGTGCCACCACACAACATTAGAAAATGGGTTTAGGAAGAGGCAAAAATCAAACTCATCTCTCCCAAAGCTTTATATAAAAGTTTTCCACCAAAATCAGAGGCATTGTGCAAATCAAAACTGGTGGGAGACATTACAAGGTGATTGGAGTGTGTTGGTGAGCATTTGGAGTAAGTGGGAGTCGGTTTTCAGGGCGCGGCACACACACAAGGCGCGGCACACAGAGACCCCGCCCCCAGTTTAAATTTATAACGTGCACGACACATACCTAGGGCGTGGCGCACTGGGATTTACGTGCGGTGCATATAGGCAGAGAACCAAACAAGGAATGAGAAGTCGGTGAGAGGTGACGATAAGGGCACAGTGCACACATGCAAGGAGCGACGCACACAACCCCCGCCCATTGTTCAAGCCTATAACGCGCGCAGCGTACACCTGGAGCACGGTGCACACCTGGAGCACGACGCACATAAACTAGAGCATGGCACACACAGACAGAGGCGCAGCGCATAGAAGCAAAGTGCCCAGAATGTGCCAAACTCACTCAATTTTTTTTGTGAAGCACATAAATTTGCAAGGTAGGCTCTATTAACTCACTTGTTCATCAAATTGGTTAAAGATATGGTGGGTTTTATGCCCAATGATGGAAATGAAACAAAACTCTTAAAGCAAACATATAAAGAAACCAAGTGACCATTTTGCTAGGGTTGTACAATTGTATTGTCGATGCCAAGGTCCCCTTTTCCCTTCCTTATCTTTCTCCCTTGTTCCCCTATGCCATTTTTCCCATCATCACTGCCCTAACACTACCAAACTCATATTCCCTTTCCCCTCCTCCTATTGATCAATAGAAACCCTAAACCTTACCCCATCAAAAGTCCCAAACTCCTCCCACATCCCTAACAAATTTCCCCCAATAACCCCTACAAAGGCACCCAGCCTCACACCATCATCAAAGGGGCAGCCTAATCACAGCCCACATTGCAGTCATGTCATCACAGCATTCGTCCGAGTATGAGAGGGAGACACAGAGTGACTCATCTTCAGAAAAGCAGGCTCCTAGGAGACACCACAAGAGTGGCAGACATGTCAGGGAGGAACCCACTACCCTCACCGAGTTACAAGCATGCCCTCTTGCCATGTCATCCTTCCAGTACTTATCATGTTTCTAATTTTGTCAAAGGGTGACAAATGTCACAGTTCATCATGAGTTGGCCCAGTTATTTGTGCTTCATCTACATGGAGGTCAGTCTACCTTGGCCGGGGTCACCTTCACCTTGACAGCCGAGGCTATATCATTGGCAACAGGTATTCCAAATGTTGGGGAGCAATGGCATAAGATGAAGAAGGTGGAAAGGCATCACTATGAGCCTTACATCAAAACCAGATTTGTGAATGAGCTCACAAGAGTATTTCCCTTCAGATACTTGAAGAATGAGTATGCTCCACTCATGAGGTTGATCATGAAATACTTCAGCTGTGAGGGGAGGTTCTCTAGACTGTATGCCTATCATATCCGCTTGCTCATGCACTTTCCCAGGGTGAGGATGATGAACCTACCATTTTTCATATGCAAGAATATAGAGAGGATGAACACCTTCATGCTGCATAAGACTCCTCAGCACCAGCTTAACAGTGTCTATCACTTCGCTCTCATTCGGATTCTAGTAGATCATCAGTTGGGATTGCAGGGCATTGCTTGGGAGGACTTCATCTCTCGTGACTTCTTCAACACAGCACAGGTACTATCATGGCCCAAGTAGGAGTTGGGTGGTTCTTCTTGTTAGCATGAGCGCCATGAGACCACGATCATGCCATTTTTGGTGACATATTAGGAAGGCAGCAGGAACTTATTTGCAGAAGCAAAGAAAGTGTTATCTCCAGCTGGGGTGGAAGGGGCCTCGCTTCTGGCATCGACTACACAAGTATTGGACAAGGGAAAGGAGCTCGTGCATGATGAGGGGCCATCAGGTGCACAGGAGATCGGTGTCATCCTCATCCCGGATGAAGAGACAGAGGCAGAAAATGCCAAACTTATGATGACCATTCAGGAGCAGGACATCGAGATCAAAGACTTGACATTGAATTTCGAGAGGGCTAGATGGGTCATCAAGTATCTAGAGCAGAGAAACAAATAGCTTGAGGACCAAGAGACGATCATGGAGCTGCGAAGCATTCATGAAAATTGACAAGCTGTCCAACAGAGAGGGATCGAACTCACTACCTTGGAGCAAGAGATCAACAACGACCGTGAGTCTTGGTTGGATCGGGTCAATATACACTTGGAGAAAAAGCTGGAGAATGCAAACAAGGACACTTCCATACTGAGGAGGATGGCTTGTCACTACAGGGCATGGAACATGAGTGCAAAGGCCCGAATAAGGAGCTTGAAGGCTAAATTGAGCAAAGCAACAAAGGAAGCAAAAGAGGCAAAAGAGAAAGATCAGCTTCAAATCTTGGCTGAAGCTTCCTTGGCACAGCATATCACTTTATAGAGGACCTCTAGCCCAAATTTGAATGAATTTGGGAAAATTTTGGTTGCACGACAATTTTTTGGGACAAAAACAAGTTTTTTCTCTATACGCGTCGCGACACCAGCGCGACACGTAAGATTGGGAGCTCCAAATGAGAAATGTTTGCATTTTTGGATTCGGCATGAAAAACCAAAATCACTGGCACTAGGAGCAAGAAGTTTGGAGAAGATCTTGGCCACCAAAAGGAAAAAATACACTCCAAAATGGCCTCACTGCCCCTATTTTGACACACAGGAAGCAGTCTTGGGAGAATGAATATTTGGAGGGGCGCATGAGCTCCAAATTCCAAATCTCTGGTGGGGTTGGAAAGCAGATTCAAAGACCTTTCCAACGAGCTATCCTGTAACCATTTGGGACTTCGGAAAGTGCCTCAAACCTAGCCTCAAAGTGGCGCGACGCATACAAGAAAGGGGTGCGGCGCATATAGGAAAAACGGCCAGAATGCCTCCATTTCGCGAAATTTCTTTTCCTGAATTTTTGTAAGTGGGCCCACTCATATGCACTTCAGTTTTTTGGCACATAAGGCGGTTTTATAAGTATATTCATTCTAGATGGTCAGTTATCCAAGTGGCAAAGGAGGGTAAAGGGCAACCAAGCCATTTGTCATGTTTGTGGTGCTGCACTTGTAGCTGTTGTTTGGCTCTCCACCTTCACTTTGTAATGATTCAAGTAACTCCCCAACCCTTGGGTGTTCTATCTCTTCATGGCACATTCTATATATTGTATGCAAAGCATTTGCAAAAGGTTTGTTGGCTTGTAACTTCTGGGAGACTGTGGGAAAGAAACTTTGTTTCTGCATTGTATATTTTTTACATAGGATTAATGAAAGGCAGTGGCTCTGTTTCATGAGATTCATGTGGTCGAGAGTGTAGCAAATGTATCTCTTATGTTTCATATGTATCTTGTTATGTTTCATAGCTCATTTCATATTCATTTCCATTGAAATTTTGTAAGTTAGCTAAGGTAGAATTCAATTTTATTGCTCTGCCTGTGGGAAAATTTCATGTTCAGTGTTCATTCTTCTGTTGAAAAGGGTTCATGTTGTCCATGCCCTTTTCACCCTCTTAATCAATCTCTCCATTCTGCATTATCTTAAACAAAATTTCTAGGCTTTCCGCCTACCTTGCCTCACAAAATAATCCATGCCTTTGTATTAAGTTCTTTTTCATTGAGGTCCAGTGGTCCCACAACACCTCAGAAACACAGTCATTCATAAAAATCGCTTCTTATATCGATAATAACTTACTATCCTAAGATAAATAGTTCATTGAAAGTCATCTCAGGCCTTTTTGTTCATCTATTCACTGAGTGTGACTCGGAGAGAGCCCTCTCCTTCTCTGGTAGGGCTAGCTACCAGACTGAGCGTAGTTTGTGGTTACCCTAAATTTTGCCTTCCTTCAGCCGAAGGCGGATTTAGGTGCTAACATGATCTACATAGCAGCTCCAAAATTGCAACTGGTGAGGTAAACAATAGAGCTATACTGTATACATTTTCTAAATTTATTGAATCTGAATCCTCCTTATTGCTTACACATGTTGATGATAGTAGTAGGCTTTGGCATGAGAGGTTTGGTCACTTAAATTATAGGTTTATGCAGTAGCTAAGCAAAAATGAGATGGTGGAAGGCTTGCCAAATATTAGTTTCTCCAAAGGAGTTTGTGAAGGGTGTGTCCTTAGCAAACATCCCTGAGAAAAGTTTGACACCAATGAGACTCACAAAGCATCCTCTCCTCTAGATCTGATCCATAGTGATCTCATGGGGCCTTTTCCTCATCCTTCAATCAAGAAAGCAAGGTATGTGCTTACATTTATTTATGATTTCTCATGATATACTTGGGTGTATCTTCTCAAGGCCAAATTTGAAGTTCTTGCGTACTTTGAAGATTTCAAAGCACTAGTTGAGACACAGTTAGCGAGAAAGATCAAAACCCTCCGTACAAACAATGGGGGCGGAATATGTTAACACAGAACTTCGGAACCTTTGCTTTCAGTCCAACATATAGTTGCAGTACACAGTTCCATACACTCTGCAGTAGAATGGAGTTACTGAGTGAAAGAACTGATTTCTCAAGGAGATGGCTTCCTTCATGTTGCATGCTAAGTCACTGCCTCATAAGCTATGGGTTGAAGAACTTAATTGTTCTAACTACATCCAGAAGAGATCTTCTCATAGGTATGTCAAGGACTAGACCCCCTTTGAGGCTTGGAGCGACACTAAACCAGAGGTCACCCACTTCCGTGTTTTCAGCTCCCAAGCATGGGCCAGGATCCCCTCTGAAAATAGGAAAGCTCTTGATCCACAGAGCATTGAGTACATCTTTGTTGGATACCCTCATGGTCTTAAGGGATACCGGCTCCTGATTTCCTCTACGGACAAGCTCATCATTGAGCGAAATGTCAAATTTGAAGAAAGTCTCTCGCATGCACCTCAATTGCCGCATGCAGACACTGTTTATCTATCTCATGTCTGAGATAATGACTCAGTACACTCAGATGTAGACACAGAGCATGCAGATGCCGAGGTAGAGCATGCAGATGTAGAGACAAAGTCTTCAGATGCAAATCTAGTGCATGAAAATGATGATCCACATCCAAGTCCAGATCGGGCTTCCAGCAGTGAATCATATTCCCCTGTCATAAATCAGAGTACAAGGAGCTTACTTGAGATATATGCAAAAGACCACCCAGCTGCTAGAAATGGTCTTGTGGGGGATAATTCTGATCTATAGAGGACTAGCTCAGAGATTATTTAGCCTCCTCTTGTCCTCACTACCACTGAACCATCACCATCCTCGCATTGTCATTTGGTTCAGTCTTCTAATCCACAGTCTTATTCTGAGGCTGTTGGGCATCCATCTTGGGAGTCCGCCATGGAGGAGGAATATAACTCCCTCCTCGAGAACTAGACCTAGGATTTGGTCCCCCTTCCTTCAGGAAGGAAACTTGTCTGATGCAAATGGGTCTACAGGACAAAGAGTGCTGTAGATGGGAAAATCACCAGATGGAAAGTGAGGCTAGTCGCTAAAGGCTTCCAACAAGTGAATGGCATTGATTATGACGACACCTCTACTCTAGTAGCAAATATGGATTCCATACGCCTTACACTTGCCATTGCGGATGCCCAGGCATGGGAAGTACATCAGATGGATGTGAAGAATGCCTTTCTTCACGGAGACCTATCAGAGGAGATTTACATGGTGCAGCCACATGGTTTCATTTAGGGTTCATCTTTGGTCTGCAGACTGAAGAAATCTCTCTACGGCCTTAAGCAGGCCCCGAGAGCTTGGTATATGAAGCTGGATTCTTTTTTCTTATCACAAAACTTGGAAAGATATAAGTCTGATCTGAATGTTTACATGCTCAGGGCACATGATTGTCTTCTTATCTTAGTTTTGTATGTGGATGATCTCCTAAACACTGGCAGCTCGGCTTGAGCGATTGCTATAGTCAAGAGGGCCTTGCATGATAGGTTCTTGATGACGGACATGGGTCCATTACACTTCTTTCTTGGTCTTGAGATTAGCCAGGATGCCACAGGCATCAAACCCTCTCAGGCTAACTATGCACGGGATCTCCTCGAGAGATTTTGCATGACTAACTGCGAGCTAGCATCGACTCCTTTTTTGTCTGGGGTCCGCCTTAAGGATGGAGGTGACACTCCATTAGTTCACAGCACTCTCTACCAACAGCTAGTGGGGAGCTTATTGTACCTCACCCACTCCAGACCACATCTCTCATATGCAGTAGGGGCAGTTTCCAGATACATGAAGGAGCCGCATGAGCTACACTAGAATTCTGCCAAGCGCATCCTTCGATATGTGCAGGGCACCATCACCTTCGGGATTCACTATGCAGCAGGCACTGTACTGAATCTCCTTGGCTTCACAGATTCTGATTGGGTGGGAGACAACATTGATCACAAGTCCACCTCTGTATATGCACTTAGTCTAGGATCTAGCCCTATCTGTTGGTCAAGCAAGAAGCAGGCTGCTATTGCTCTCTCTTCAGCTGAGGTTGAGTATAGAAGAGTAGTCAACATCACCATTCAAGCTCTGTGGCTACAACGCTTCCTCACTGAGTTGGGCGTCCAGTTCCACGAGCCCATTGTCATCTGGTGTGACAACCAGAGCACTCTCAAATTTTGCAGGGATCCAGTACAGCGATAGCGGATGAAACACATAGCGATCCATATGCACTACATTAGAGACTTAGTACATGATCGAGTCATTGATTTGCAGTTCTGTCCCTCAACATAATAGACTGTGGACATCTTCACCAAGACATTCACTGAGAAGAAGTTTCGCTCTCTGCGTGATCGTCTTGGAGTGAAGGACACAGTTGCTTAGAAACTACCTTTTCTTCCTCTTTTCTTTTGATTACATTGTATTTTGAGGGGGGGGGGTTTCCCATGAGGTTTTCCCTCTTTCCTCAATTTTAGTACAAGCTGCACTGTATTTTGGGTGACCTTTGGACTTAGCTTCCAGGGCCCATTTTCTATTTTTCCCCATAGTGGTGTTCAGGGGGGGTGTTGGAACTACTTCACACCTACATGCAGACTCTTAGTTAGAGCATGGGACTACATGCAAGATTCCTTTTACATGATTTACTCCTTGATTTTCTCCTTCTTTAACTCCGCAACTGGTTGGTTCTTCTACATTATTTACTCCCTAATTTGCTCCTTCTTTCACTCTGCAACTGGCTAGTTATCTCTGAAACTTGTTGCAGGTGTTGAGTCTTCTAATTGATTACCACTATGGTGCATTACCTTGGGATCTTCAACCAATAATTCTATATCATGAGCATTGTAACCTATTTTCTAACGAATCATTCTTTTCTTCTTTCAATTTTCTTTTAGTGTTTTTGCTCTGCAAAGCTGTGTGTTCAACTTTTACTAGCTAGATTCATCTGTGCAGGTTTTCTAACACATTTACAGACCTTTTTACTCAGAAAAAAATTATGGATGAAAGAAAGTATTACGCATGAAAGTACATATATTTATTTTAGATACATTAGAAATTTACATTCAGATCTTTTTCTATGCTTCATAACTTCAAAGCCCAGTTACCAAATTCTATCTAATTATAGAAAAAATTAAAAAATAGGGCAGTTCAGTTTGGTTCGTGAATTAATTTGCTAATTCGAAGTGCAGTAAGGCATGCTTAGCTTAAAAAAAAGCACAATAATTTTCGACAAGGCCAATTCAGATTACACGATAACAACAGTTTTCCACATCACCCACGTCACCCATGAAGGCTTAAAGTAAATAGAAAAAACACAAACACAACAAGAATATAAGAACACAACTACAGCTACGGCTATTCAAAAAAGACAAACATTAATTTGCAGAAGATCAAGTAGCTATAGTTGCAGTGTGGTCGTGGCAACATAACTTAGACATGCTTGCTTGTCTAAGTCTTAACTAGGCTTACATTGATTCAAAAGTTTGACATCAACTCTTGTGCTGAATTTCCTTTTCCTTTTCTTCTAGATCTTGTATCCTCTAAATTGCTTTATTTTTTTGAGGTAGGTTCCAAATTTCAATTTCTTCATGTGTTGTTACAGCTCTACCATGGTTATCTCTTTATTTATCATAAAAGCCTAGAAAATCATTTGAGGATGTCCATGGATGTCCTTTACCTCTTCAAAAATTTGTTCATATGTCATCTTCTATAGTTTGTTTTCCATCATTAATCTTTTGTTTATCATTTGTTGTAACATAAGCTCATAATAGAATTGAATCTCTTCACAACTTCAATACATGAAAATTTCATTTTCATATTCAATATCCTCAATACCATCTTCAATATTCATAGCTGCAACTTCTAAGCAGACATCATCAATACACTGTTTTTCAGGCCATGCTTCAAGGAACTTTAATTCTTCTTCATAATAATTTCATGTACCTGCACGCTCAAAATTAGCAATGTTTGTAAAACCACATTGGTTTTGCTAATTCTCTAGCTTTCCCTCTGTCTTTTTTTTCTCTTCGTGGACTTCTTCCTTTGTCTTTGACTCTATTTTTGCTTCTATCTCAGTCTCTCTCTTTGTCTCTTCCACTTGGCTTTCAAACACAAGTGAGATTCTCTCGCCAAATAACAATGTATCAATAAGATGTTTGTGTTGCATCATCTGCAACCACTGGTCACAAGTTAGTTCTTCTTCATAAAATTTAACATCACCAATTTCAATTTCTCGATCCACTAAACCAAATGCTTCTCCATTGACAACATTATATATGCCAAAATTAGCTTCCGCAGATAACACGCTATCAACATTGTGATCCACTTTCAAGTGAGATTCACAAAATCCTTCATCTTTCTGTAAATTCGGTACTACAATCCATCTTCATTCCCAACTTCAAGCACTTCTATAACAGACTGGACAACACTATTGTTTTCAATTTGATTACTTCCCCTTGCACCAAATTCTGCTTCGAGGATCTTCCATGCTTAATTGGAAGTTGTAGCTTCTGCTACATTGCACAAGAACTTCTCATTCAATCCTTGTTTTATAAACTTTAATTCTAAATCATCACTTACTTCATCATATGGGTTATTAGACCAATGTTCAATTAAGTCTTTAGCTCAAAGAAAAGTTAGAATTCTAATAACCCACAAATCAGAATATTTACCAATGAACATAGGTGGTGGTAGCATATCAATGCTACACTAATCACCCTCAATTACTTCTTTGTTTTCCACTAGACTTCTTAATTCCTCTGCTCTAGCCTTCTCTAAACATGGCAACGATCTTTTCGTTTTCTTTTTTATCCATTTCCTTAATCTCCTTGAGTCAGGATTTGTGACCCATTACTAATATATTTCTGGTGTCCTATAGTTTCTTTCATGATTGCATAAGGATATGTGACCCATTACTAATATATTTCTGGTGTCTTATAGCTTCTTTCATGATTGCATAAGGATATATTCCATATCGCCCTCGGTTTTTAATATAAGCCCCTGTGAGGCACAATATTTTCTCAAAACACCATCATACTTGACAAAAAAACCCAAAATATTTTGAGGACAAACAAATTTTTGCAAAGCTTAAAACTTCCTTCAAATAAACCTTCTTTTAATAAACCTTTGCTTTTTTCCAAATGCTTTAATCCAAAAACCCAATTATATTTCACTTAACTCTAAACCACCTTTCAAATAAATGTTTTTCAAATCTTTAAACAATATGAAAAATATTTCATATACTCTTCTTACTTCATATAACTTCATTCAACGTGCCTTTCTTTTAAAAACAAATCAATGTTGAAAAACATTTTATCCAAAAACTTAGCAAAACAATCACACATGCGAATAACCGTTAAATATTTCTGTCAATAACTATATGCGTGTCCAACAAACGATCCATTCACTGTGCCCACTTTCATAGGTGGCCCTTCCGATATTGGAATGAATACTTTGGTAACTAGCACGAGGAACTTCTCCAGTACAAGATTCTCCTTCGATATTTCTCACCTTGTTTTGACTGAAAATGGATAATTTTCAGCCCACTAGAGAGCATCGAGTACTAGTTGATGTATTTATGCGTTTGTATCGTTAGGTATTCTGCATCTCAAATATGATTAAAAAACACTACCAAAGTCGCTTCAATTCTTTCCACATGAAGAACAAGTTTCAGTCACTTTACTTCAGAATAAAAATATGACAAGATTTCAACAATGCGCTCTTTTATTCGTTAATCTATGCAACTGTTCTCTTCAAATCATGCTCACTGTAAAAACAAGAACTTGAAATCATGTTTCCGATGTCTCAATGCAACATTCACGCTTAGCACAACATTCTCACGCTTCTACTCCAAGACTGCGGATTTACCCCACATCTCAAATAACGATGGCCAAGTAGGACAGCAGGGGATTTACAGAGGCTCCTTGGATGGCCTACAAACACAAAGACAACTCCTTCACAGCTTCAACAGAAATATTCAAGAAAAAGGCATGCAGCAGACAAACAGCCTTCAAACACAAAGACAACCCTTTCACAACTTCAACAGAAATATTCAAAAAAAGGCACACAACAGTCAGACAAGCACTCTCTTACTCTTTATCCTATCTCAGCTTCACACAAATTTCACCGAACACTTAAGGAGACCTCCTTTCACCAAAATCACAACTACAAACTTCACTGCCTCTGATATGCTTTTCTCGCCCTTGGCTCAATCCACCGCCAGGACTTTATTATAGTTACTTGCTGCAACACTGGGTTTCAGGCTATAGGGCTCTCTCCATGTATAGAGGGATGATTAAATTAGTCCACAGAAGCAGATAACACTTCCCTAACACTTGCCACAACAACAGGTTCATTGCACAACAGAGCTCTTCAACCTCACACAAGAACGGATCCTTATAGAGAAATTTACAAATTCTCTCATTCTTGCTGGCTCCAAACTATAAAGTTGCTTATGTCGCCATACACTCAGCGAACTCCACCAACTGAACAAACTCGGACCTAACCTTCACGATCCTCGGCATCTTTCTCTACGTCAATTCAAGAACATGATCTTGCTAGTTTGGCTCTAATACCACATGAAAGATTTGGCAGAGCACACAACGCTCTGATACCAATTGAAGGCTCAGAGTAAATAGCGGAAACAAAAACACAACAAGAATATAATATAAGAACACAGCTACGACTGTTTAAAAAAAACAAACATTAATTTACAGAGATCAAGTAGCTAGAGTTGCATCCAATTCGACTCTATGCCTTTGGACTATGCGGCGTACACATTTATACAAAAAAATAAGTCAGTTACTTTCCATTTCGATGCTAAATTGGTTGAGGCAGTGATGGCTCTTAGTAATTCAACAATGTTGGTGTACACGCACTTAGACTAGCTGTGTTGGTGTACATGCACCTATATTAGCTCCAGTTAACTTATTGCTTGCATGTGGCACATGTACACATTAAGATAAGATAAAGCACACTTAGCTTTAGTTGTTTCATGTGCAACTAAGCTTAACTTAGTTGCTTTTATGTATTTATTCTAAAACTAATATTAATAATCAATTTTTCATTCTTTTCTCAATTCTTGATAATCTCAAAAATCTTACAAACAGTTATGGAGGTCTGCCTCTTCGATTCTGAGCAGGTCATGGCGGTGATGGTGATGATGTGAACAGTGTGGCGGTGGTGGTGCATCAGTGAAATGAGAGCTGTAATTATTTTCAACATCCCATCTGCTCTTGAAAATCCCTTGCGCATCAATAAAACTGCATACAAGTAGCCGTTAAAATCGCATACAACTTTCCATTAATCATCTCAGAATTGATGGATGAACTTAGATTTGACGGACATGAGATCAAGTTTCAAAGACCCGTCAAGGTAAGTCTTAATGAATGGTAAAGTTGGTTGGTTTTTTAATCAGTGAGATTTTAGGAAGTATATTTCTAGCAAGGTTGTTAATGGTTGGTTTTTTAATTAATGAGATTTTAGGATCTATATTTTTATTTTTTTAGAAATGTTGTTAATAAAACCTTTAAAAGTCCAACCGAAGTGATAAATTGATGATTTATAATAATAAATATAGCTTAAATATATGTGTACATTAATTAAATTTAAATAAAAATACAAGGAAAAAGTTTGATGGATTTTTTGATAATTCTTTTGTTGAAAATTTGAATAAATATTAAA
>APFE031699138.1:0-20247 GCA_000404065.3 Pinus taeda | reverse complement strand
CCTGGGTTACGACCTTCATTAGATATGGAATCAAAGAGAGCCCTTGCTTGTGGAACTGGAATCAAATAGAGCCCTTTACTTTCCAAGTACTTCGTAGCTCCATTCATATCCCTCTCCATGAACTTCACAATATTGTATGAACTCTCGGCCTAACTCAAATAGAGAGCCACCACGTTGAATCACACTCACTGATGCCTTGTGAACCGAAAAAAAGATGGCATCAGCGAACAAAGTAAAACACACGTGGTTGTTCCAGTAATTTATATTACTAGTACCAGTAAAAATCAACAATGAGGCGTGTACCTCAACTGCAACATTCAGACTTAGATGCCCGAACGAACCAACACTACCAAGCTTACTGGCGCTCACAACCTGCAGAATAGATGAGCTTTAAGAACAAGCAGTGAGCTTATAATAGGCTGCAGAAATTCAATCTTGCAAGAGATTGGGGAACAACCTTTATTTCCATGTGCAGAAGTTCGACATACTCAATTATTTCATCCAGCATTGATGCTCTGTCAGTGTGCACATATATAACAGCAAATTTAGCAATCGTTTCATCAATGTAATCTAAAGAACAAAATCAAAAGAACTTAAAACAACACGAAAACACGAAAGGTTGAGCCTAGTAGTAAAAGCCACAACGTTCATCCACAAATAGGGTAGGAATCACATTATGAACTAACAACTATGAATGCATGCTCTTACCATCATGGATTTTCTATTCTATTACTTAAAAAAACAATCACTAAATTAATACCTCATTTAGGAATGCCTCTTTTAATGTACCTTCTTAGCATTTGGAACAACGTCATGCAAAGCTTTCAAGTTTTGTGCAATTCTCTAACAAGGTTGCTGCGAGATAGTAAAAAAAAAAAGTCAAAACCCTCACGAGACCAAAAGATTTGAAACAGGAGGAGTTTCAGACTATTTTCTCACCCGTTCAGCTACACTGTGAGGATCCGTAGATTGACCTTTACGAGCCCTTACACAGATCCTTGGATCACCATTGAAAGCTTCTCCACCAGTTGACCCGTCAACATCGCCCATGTCTTGCAAATGATTTCCGTTAAGTTGTTTCCAACAATAGACTTACACAGCTTCTGTATTACAAGCTACTACCCGAGAGACTTACAGAGCTTGCGATACAGCTACCCGAGACAGTTCTCTTCTTACAAAGTTTCTATATCACAAGCTACCGAGAGACTTACAAAGCTTGTGATACAGCTACCCGAGACAGTTCTCTCTGACAGAGCTTCTGTATCACAATCTACCCGAGAATCAGAAGCTCCCGATATAGTTATCTTCTTACAGAGCTTAGTTCTCTTTTTATAACACTGGCGGGTCACCACTAACAAAGCCTTACTTTCAAATGAAGAAAAATTTTTGTAAGGAAAAAGTCAATCTGTTTTCTGGTAAAAAATTATATAATTTATTTTTTTAAGAAAAAAATCATAAAATAAACTCAATTACAGAACTAACAACTATTTTAAATAATTAACTATGAAAATTTAATTACAATATTGCAATCATCTATCAACGGAATAGTTTTTCAAAATATTATAAATTTTGATTTAAAAGAATAACAAAATATATAATATTAGTGCTCTACATTCATACATTCCATTATCATATTTTCCTATGAGAAGCCTTAAAGTGAAACATGGGTTTAAAGCTATCTTCATACTGAGGTTACATGTTTAAAATTAATGCCTAAAATTTTATTTCACATATAATTTTTTTTTTTTTTAAATAAAAATAAATTAAGCATGGCAAATCTCTCATGGTGTCTTAATTTAAAGTTATACTTTAACTCTTTCTATATATCTTTTAAATTTCAATTTATCAAGTGCTAAATTTATTAAATGTATATTATTATATTATTTTTTATTTTTTTCAAAAAGTTTTCACATTTTCTTGGTTTTACAATTTTTAAATAAATTAAGTTTATTAATGTTTTGGAAAAAAATAAACATTAAACAAAATATTTTGAAATAACTAAATAAAAACTAGTTTTATGTGGTTTTAAATTGATTTGTGTTTATGTTGTTTTAAATTGAATTCGAAAATATAAAATTTATATTAAAAAGTTAAAAATTTAAAAAGAATCCTATTCCCCAAGCATGGTCATAATTTTCAATTTGTTACAATATATGAACAATACCATGTTTACCAATACCCCATGCCAAAAAAAATAACTTTAATGAAAACCAAAATATTTTATAAATGTTTTACCTTGATTTTATTTTATAACATTTTTCACATTAACACTTAATATTTCGAGTATAACAATTACCCCCGTTTAATCACTCATATTGTTAACTTGTAAATAGGGTTGTTACAATACCATGACCAAGTACCATGGCTTATCAGTACCATTTCCCAAAAAACCTAGAACTCATTTCAAAATCAAAATATTTTATTTTAATTTTATTTCATAACTATTTTATACTCATTATGTTCCTCACCAAATATCTAAACAATCTATGACATTGTGTTTATTGTTAGTAGCATTCCTTACACTACCATAGGCCAATACAGTGGCTTATCAATACAGTTTTCCCAAAAACCAAAACTCATTTGAAAATCAAAATATTTTAATTTTATTTCATTTCATAACATTTTATACTCACTAAGTTCGTCACCAAATGGGTACATAATCTATAACCTTGTGTTTATTGATGGTCTATTATATGAGAGATCAATTTTTATTTTTTATTTTTTTATTTAAAACAAAATTCTTAAAATTTAATTGAAAGTAAATTTTGAAATACATAAACTCAATAGAGTAGATAAAAGTGACCTTGTTATGTTAAATTTTTATATTAAGGTACTTTAAATTATATTAAAGTATGCTTAATTTAGATTATTACAATGATGATTAACCTCAGCTAAGGCTGATATGGTCTATCACATCTTAAGAAAGAAGCAGTTAATTGGGATTGTTTAAAACTATATTTTTGTGATAGAAAGTGAGGGAAAGAAGAGTTTTTAGGTCGTTGTAGTTTTGTCGACTAAACAAGTTGGGGAGGTTGGTCATGGGGAAAACTATTTTCAAATGAGACTGGATGTGAGTAAGGGTTGTACAATCCAAGAGAAAGTATTTTTCATACTCAACTCTCTTACTTTCGCAAAGAAGGCATATTCTCTCATGGCAAGGTATTTTGGGAATAGAACAAAGTCTCATTTTACTGCAAAGATCATGAAAATTAGTTTTAATCCTTGAAATATTCATTCTCTTCTTAGCACACATTAAGATAGAAATGTAATGATGGTTAGCAACTATGGTGTCAATAACCTCCTTATAGTATCTTAACTTTCTTTTCTCCCCTAACTCCTTATCACTCCACAACTCATCCTTGAATTTGGAATTAATGATGTTTTTAATATTATCCTTATTCCCCAAGATGATCTACTCCTTTATTTCCCAATGATGGATCTAGGACTTGGCATCCTTATGCCACCCTCGATTGAGTCAAAGGTGGTTTTGACTAGAGTTATAAGAAATTTTTGGGAGTCTCTTGGCTTCCATGTTGTACAACTTCTTCTTATACATCAAATACCTAAAATTAGTCATGCATTCAATACAGGAAAGGATATCCTCAATTAAGAGAATAGGGTATTTAGTGGTACATTTAGTCTTCAGGTTGTAGGTTATGAATTGCTTTTGGATCATTTCAATACTTCTCCATGACTCTCTAGATATAATGCAAACCCATACTCACATCCATATAAAATAATGGGGGTGACGAGAGTCTCGAAGGGGACATTCTTTTACTCCAAACCCAAAGATCACTCATCTTACAATATTTTTTAAGCCCATAGTAACATTTCTAACGTCCTATAATCCTTTTCTTAATGCTACAGTTCGATTTGATGTGATAGTGGATGCCCATAACTAAATATTGTGTTAGGGTCCTATGATTGATAGGATGAAACCGTGATTGAATATTTTCTTTCAATATATCAAATTGTAAATAATATTACACGTTGCAAATGTTTCCCAAAAGAAAAAAATAAAAAATAAAAATAAAAATGAAAAGAGTGTATGTAAAGATAAAAATAGAATAAAAAAATTAAAAAAAAAAATGATGAAAAGAACCTCGTGAAAAGAAAAAGAGTGAAAGTTATGCAAATTCAAAGGCCACTAGGAGAAAAATAGTTTTGTTTTGAAAAATAAGTTAGGAATTGTGTGCATCTTGTTTTAAATGCCATAATCATATATATTTATTTGAATCTTACAATATAATCATTCTCAAACACATTTGAATTTTTGTTGTTAGACTAGACAATAATTTAACCAAATTGTTTAAACTTGGTTAAAATTATGTAGATAGGCGAAATTATTGATCCAACTGTTTAAGCTGGATTAATAATTTAAGTTTGAAGGTTAGAAATTAGATTAGGACAAATCTCTCCTCCAAAGGAAAATAAGAAGGGTCTACACATTTAAATGTACCCTTGGTTTGTAAAGGATAGGCCTTTCTTTCAAAAATTAGGATGAAAAAGATTAGAACTTTATTATTCATGCTTTAAAGAGATATAAGATTTGTCCTAACATTTTCCACCTATAAAAAAAAGTGAAAAATGTCAATATGTTATGTCATCTAGAGGATAAATGGCGGGCCCAATCTAATATGTGTGTCCTTTACGATGGTATTCCACAGTCTGCAATGCTTTTCGTTCCTCTACACCATTCGTAAAGTTATCGATGGACGGGGGGTCCGAAAAGGTGGTTTCACTCATCCCGACCGCACCTTATGTGTGACCCTCTCGTTCTTTCGCAACCCCCCTCTCAATACCGTTTACCACCCTCCACCCCTCTCAAAACTACCTAACCCTCTCCTTCCAACGAACGGTTCCCTGCACCTACACCACTAACCCCTCCATGACATGTGTCTAATAGTTTTCCTTACCTGTTATGGATTTAATCTTCATATAAGTTATGATTAAACCTCGTAGCAATCCTGCACCTTTAATGAATTATTACTTAGCCATAAAAATATTGTTATCCATTACTATTAGACCCTTTGTTGAATCTAATCCTACACCAATGACGACAAGGAAAGTTATAACAACTCTCGACATTCAAATGTTCACTTCAATTATAATCATGTTGTTAATGATGAACGTAAAACATGGCGTTGAAAAAAATATACCTTTTGTGGATTACATAACCATAAATTTTCTAAGCGTTGGAAAAGAATAACAACACCCAAAATGAGGAGGCATGAAAGACCATCTCAACAAAAGGTAAAGAAACATGCTAAGCAGATCTGGAGGAAGAAAATGTATTGCAATTATTGCAAGAGAGGTGGTCATCCAAGGGCCACATGTTGGAGGCTCCATCCAAATCAGCACCTTAAAGACAAAGTGTCGGTGCGTGAACGAGGTGAAACAATTGTTCGACAAGCAAAAGCACCATAGGGGGATGAGTCATTCATAGGGATAAGTGAAAAATGGTTTCTAGATATGTTAGATTGTCATGGTAGTGATTTTGTAATGATTTGTTGCATTTTAAAATGTAAAAGTGATGATGTGTTTTCCATCACTTGTTAAGAAACAATGACGTGTGGTCTTGTTTTGAGTTGCATGATCAACTATGAAAGTGATGTTGTGTTTCCAGTACTTGTCAAGGAAACAATAGTGTTTGGCCTTATTTTTGTAAATCATGTGATGCAGTGATGATGTATTTTCCATCACTTGTTGAAGCAACAATGATATGTACCTTGTTTTCGTAGCTGGGGTATTGTCTCCATTTTGATGTAAACTTGACCATCAAGTATGTGTTATAAAATCATGGAAAGTATGGGATGCTTGGGTCATTAATTGGTCATGAAACTCAAGCATGTAATTTTCAAAAACAATGTACGATAGGTTGCAGAGATTGCAGGTGTCAGCTCATTGCTTAAGGCTCTGAAGAACAAAGGAGAAGGAGATGGAAGCATGACCTTTTTCAGGGTGCTTGTGATGCAGATAAGGTATAGAGAAGTTGCATAATATTTTTCATGCCTTTGGAGGACCAAAAGCTCCTTAGTGGGGAGGATTGATCTAGGTGGCTCCAGGGACACACGTTGGACAAAGAGGGCTTATGGAAGCTCAAACCAAGACCAAAGCGTAGATCTTGTCGTCCTCATCACAACAGTGTGAAAGTTTTTTCAATCTCAGCTCGTATGAGGAAAAATGAGCCAGTCATATTTTTGGTCAAAGTTGGGCTATGCACCAGGTTTAAGTGTTCTACAATTTGACCAACCTCGAGGCATGAAACCTGCATACCAATTCTTTCTTACCCTTCACAACAAAGACTTCATGTTTCTTGATATATATCTCTTCTTCTAGATCCCCATGAAGAAATATTGTCTTCAAATCCATCTATTCTACCTAAAAATCAAAAGTAAAAACAACATATAAAAGTAATCTATTGGAATCTAACTTGGCAATAGGAGAAAAAATATCACCAAAATCATTTCCTCACACCTGGGCATAACCATTTTCTACCAACCAAGCTTTGTATTTCTCCATCTTTCCTTTCTCCTTAATCTTCTTCTTGAACACCTAGTTACCTCAAATGGGTTTTTGAGCCAGCACAAATCCCAAGCCTTATTTTTGTCCAAAGATTCCATTTCATCAACCATGCCCTCCTTCCAAAGTTTTCCATCATCTTAATCTACTACATCCTTGACAATTCTAGGATCATCATCAATAATAGATAGATAAAATTTTGAATAGAATGTAGATAGACTATAAATTTCTGGCTTCCTTCTCTCTCAAACTGATCTTCTCAAACATGGAAATCTTCCTCTTCTAATTATTGTTGTGTTGTAGAGTTTGATTCTTCCTCCTTTAGCTCAAACTCTATATTTTGAGGTTCCTCTGGTTGGAATTCATGTTTAACAACTACTTTCAGCTCTCTAAATGCCACATCTTGGTTGTACACAACCTTCCATGTTTCCAGGTTCCAAATCGTATAACCTTTTAAACCATCCTTATACCCAATAAAGACGCACCTTTCAGATTTACTATCCAACTTTGTTATTTTCTGATTTGGAACATGTACATATGCATCATATCCAAATACCCTCAAATGTTAAATAAAGGGCTCATTACCATTCCATACGTCATGTCGATTATTATCCTCCAATGGTGATGAAGGTGATCTATTAACTAGGTAGCATGCAGTCTCTATTATCACTGCCCAAAATGCGTATCCTAACCTGGTGCCATTAAGCATGTTTCTTCTCGTTTCCATCAACTTCCTATTCATTCTTTATACAACTCCATTTTTCTAAGGTGTTTATGGAGTAGTCTTTCATCATGCTATACTGCACTTCTTATAGATCTTCAAATTCTTTCTTGCAGAACCCTCCACCATTATCTCTCCTCAACACCTTGATCTTCTTCTCTATTTAATTTTCCACCAAAGCCTTAAATTATTTAAACCTATCAAAGACTTCATATTTGTTCCTGAGGAAATGTATCCATATATTCCTTCATAAGTCATCTATAAATGAGACATAGTAGACATACTTTCCCAGTGATGAAATTGACATAGGTCCAAATACATCACTTTGGACAAGCTCTAATATCCCTCTCACCCTCTTAGAAGCGGAGGGAAAACTCACTGGATTATGCTTCCCATACACACAATGTTCTCGTAAATCAAAATCAAGAGAGAAATTAGACATACCTTCTACCTTACCATTACCATGTAGTATTCAAAGGCCCTTCTCTCCAATATGTCCAAACCTTTGATTCATAACATGGCATTCTCTCGAGAGACCACTAGGCTTTTTTTCCCACATTCATGAACCACAGAACTATTGCACCCATCAATAATGTTTCTACCAAAAATTTTATACAGAGTTTCAATGTGAACTCCCCACATCAATACCAATGATCCCCGAACCATCTTGTAAGTATATTTCTAGAAAACTATTTTTCAAGCTACATAATGCGTCTTTCTTACAAAAATCATATATCTCACCAATGCAAAAATATGAAAAAAAATAGGATGTGTTTGAATCCTTCCACCTTGCAACTTCAACTTGAATTTTCTGTGACCAATGATTCTAGCCTTCCTATCAACCCCTAAGAAGACGTCACCACCATCATATTTCTCATACTCACAGAACCACTCTCTATGGGGAGTGAAGTTAATGATGCACCAAAGTCAATAAACCATGCCTCATGATCTACATGTGTACTTGAAGAAGAATCCAAGTACACATTTCCATGTTCATCTGTGGTGGGTTTCTCCTCTATAGAAGAAGCATCATGAGATCCCTTTCCTTTCATAGGACCTTTAGATAAATATTCCTTTTTATAGTTTTCTTCCTTTCCACATTTCCAAAATACTTTTACATGCTTACATAGAGAATTAGATCTGTGTCTATATTTAGATCTCCCACTTGAGGGCTTATTTTTGTTTATTTTCTAGAACCATCCTTGTATCGACAAGGAATTTCCATTTTTTCCCTCCATATTTTTTTGTCTCATCTCCTCCGACAACAAGGATGAGACTATTTTATAAACTTCAAGGTATCTATATTCTACCTAGAACAACAACACGACTATTCCATGAATGTGGTAGAGAACACAACAAACTGATGCACTTATCTTCATCTGAAATTTTTATATCAATAGATAAATGCTAGCTTACCATGACATTAAAGGTGTTGTGATGTTCTGTCATTGAGTCTCTGTCCTTCATCCTCAGGTTATACAACAATTTTTGTAGGAATAATTTGTTTACCAGAGACTTAGAGTAGTACAAATTCCATAACTTGAACAACAAATTCCTTGGCCTTTCTTCCCTAGACACATTAAAGAATATTGGATCTATATAGATAGCAATATTATCCTTTGTTCCTTCCGATCCAACTTCACTCAATATTCTACTAAAATTTTCATTGGTTTAGTAATCGGATCTACCATGATCCACTAACATTTATCCCCTTTCAAATCCTCCATCTTGAGCTTCCACAACTCAAAAATATGATCATTAGATTTCTCGATATCTATCTTTCCACTTCTCACCATCTTCTTTCAGCGCAACAATTGATCTCACATATCTTCTGCTGAACATGTTCTACCACGGCCTCGAGCAGAACCCCTCAACAATAAAGGCATCCCCTTGAATCTGAAACAACTATGATACAAAATGTATGTTTTAACCTTGTACAGAAATTACCTACAAACGAATTCTTAAAACAACAAAATTAAACAATGGCAAGAAGATAAAATAAATATACAAAGAGATTTTTCCGTGGATATAAAAAATGGGACTATGAGATTGATTTTTCATTATATTCCTTTCAATGTTATAATAAAAATATATACATGTTGAAGAATTCATAAACCACAATCTATTAACCACAATCTACAAAATAACATGGGAAAAAGACCATTGCGCCCAAAACCATGTGAAAAAATAGTGCACAAAACCATGGGTAGGTCTACCTAGCATCATTGGATCCCCCCATCCTTGGGTCTGCATATATATAGGAAAAACATTTCCATGGGCACTGCTCTGGATCCTGTACAGAGGGGATATCACCCCCTCTAAACCCCCCAACAGGGGGGAATTTCACCTCCCATGTGACTCCCCTGTTGTAATCGATGCAATGAACATGGGTCGTTGTTGCTGCCCCAGACCCTGTGTGCATGCGAAAATTCATGGAAAGAATATAAAAAACACCTAACACCCTATTTAGATCTGAATATATGCTTTGTCTATCCTATGCCACCCTCAGATTCTACATTATAAAATGAATTTGTTGCTTCATTTCCTTGAGCATATCTGACCCAATATGCACTTTTTTGACTAGATCATTCTATATGATAGGAGTATTGCAACTCCTCCCATACACTACCTTAAATGACTCATCTTTATGGATTCATGGTATCCATTTGTCTGTAAACTCCATAAATCGAAGGTAATACTCCCACTTTTTGGGCTAACACATCACATACATCCTCAACATATCCTCAAGGATCCTATTTTTCCTCTTTGTTTTCTCATTTTTTTGTCGATAGTATGCAATTTTGAATGCTAATGTTCTCGCCAAACCTTTAAGTAATTCCTTCCTAAACCATGAAGTGAACTTAGCATATTTATCTAAAATAATTTTCATGGGGATACCATGTAGCCTCATAATCTCCTTTTTGAATATTTGTGGCACTTCATTAGTAGAATTAGTGGAATTTTCTACCACTAAATGAGCTACCTTCGTGAGCTTATCAATCATTACCATGATTGCATCATGTTTCTTAGATGTTTTAGGTAATCCTATAATGAAATCCATAGAAATTACCTCACATTTCCATTCTAGAATTGGAATCGGCTACAACAAGCATGCTTGATTCTTACAATAGACTTTTAGTTATTGAAATTATATGAATTTTGAAACAAAATCAACCACTTCCTCAAATTTGATAGTAATTGTACCTTTTAATGGCTACAAGGCTCTTTCAATACCCTAGATGGCATTATTTAGGATTAACATGAAACTCATTCATTATTTTCCTTTTTAATCCATCATTAGTTGGCACATACATTATGCTTTTAAATCTAATTATGCTATCATTAGTGAGGTGATATTCCTAATCCTGGACATCTTGTAACAATTTTTCATTAACTTGCTAATAACTTTCATCTTGTTGTCCAACACTTTTGACCCTTTCTAATATGTTTATTTTATAAGAACATATAGTTGTCAAGTCGTTCAATTGAATTATTCTACATAGAGCATCAACATATGTATTTTCTTTTCCTTTGATGTACTTAATCTCAAAGTAAAGATCACTGAGCATGGTCAACCATTTTGATTTCCTAGTATTCAACTTCAATTGTTCAAAAACATTCTTGAGCCCACTATGGTCTATAATGAGAGTCAATTTCCTACTAAGGAGGTAACCCTTCAAAATTTTCAGAGCATGAATGATGGAACTTAACTCAAGGTCATGAGTTACATAATTCACCTCATGTTCATTTAATTTCCTTGACTCATAATGTAGTACATGTCCTTCCTACACCACAAAATCGTTGTCAGGATCTGCAATCCTCAACGCTCGTTCGTTGGTGAGGAATTTTTTTAATTTCTCAATTATCTTTTCACATTAAGTATTCCACTCAAATCTCTTTCCTTTTCTCTACAAAACTATGATTGGATGGCTTATCTTGGAGAAATTTCAGAAAAATATTTTGTAATATCTTGCCAATCCTATGAATGATCTAATAACATCCACATTCTATGGAGTTGGCCACTCCATTATGGCCCTGATCTTATCCGGATCCAGTGTTATCCCTTCCTTGGAGACAATATGACATAAATAATGTATCTATGTTTGGGAGAAATCACAGAAGTTGAGCTTTGCAAAACATTTATGCTCAATAAACAAATCTAACATTGCAGCCATATGGTTTTCATGCTTTCATGCTTTCCTTGAGTACACTAGTATGTCATCAACAAACAAAATGACAAACCTATCCAAAAAAGGATGAAGAACATCTTTCATTAAGAAAATAAATGTGGTAGGGGCATTAGAAATCCCAAAGAGTATGACTACAAACTCATAGTGCCGATATCTTGACGTGAAAGAATAGTCATGAGTTCTGAAAAACATCTTCATGCCAAGCAACCAATCTTCTTCTTGCTTTGATTTCTTCATATCCCCATCAATTTTGGGTGGATTGTCTTTCCTAAGCATCTCAAGCATGGGATCCTTTTGCTTACTTCCTAAATGATGATGATGATAATGGTGAGAATGATGGTGCTACCTCTTGGAAGAAAAAATAGATGGTCTGTAAAAAGAATGCACATGTGTTCTAGTCCCCCCTCTCGGGGCACTTAATGATACATCTCCTCGAATAATGCCATTACTCCCCTGTCAATTCCTCCTTCTAGATCTACCACCATTTTCCCCATTAGTGTTATGTTTTAACTCCTCATGGATTTTCCTATATCTATGATTGTCCCTCATCTCGACTTGCATATGCCTCTGGAAATACGAGATAAGTTGCAGGATAACTGTATTTATCCATAAATAAAATATCTCACTATTCATGTTAACTAAATTATTTCAATGTCACTTAACAAATCCTCTTACCAACAACTCCAAATGTACCGAGAGTCAATCCCTTTATTAGTTCCTTGTTCTAGAAACTTTTCTAGTTCAAGGTTCTCCCTTTCGAGAATCTTTTGTAGGTCTTGGTCCTCCGTTCCTCCCTCACTTCGGGTAGTCTCCTCGTCCCTTCCAAGTCTCATAGTGCTTGTTGGGTCCTCCTTTAGTTCATTTTTTACCTGTATGATATCCATGCTATCCTTTTTTTCTTTCTCTGTATGAATGTCCTTTAGTTCCTTATTCTCTCCATTCTCTCCCTCCCCCCCCCCTTCTTCTAAAATCTGAAAACTATTTTCACTTGGTGGATTCTTATTGCTAGGTTTCTTTTGCTGCTTCCTTTCTGCTCCTTTCCCTCTGCCTCCCACTTCGGTGAAACCTTCAGGATCTTTTCCTGTGTTGTTTTTCAAGTTGTCCTCTTCTTTTTTGAGTGGGCAGTCTTTGAAGAGGTGCCCATGTTCATGACATTTATGGCATCTGAATGGGATGTGTTCATAGTCAGCCACCTATACCCATTCCTCACCATATACCTCCAGGATGACTTCATCTGGGAGTGCTCCCCATAACTCCATTTCTACACATATCCGAGCAATGGATGTATACTTACCTCGCAAAGTCGCCTCTGATATCTTTATAAAATTTCCTAATTTGTTACCTATAGTTTGTAAGGGTTCCAGCAGCGAGTAATCTAAAGATGAGGAGTATAATCTAATTCATATCGGGACCGACGTGAACGTTTCTCACTCTGGAACAAAGTTCATCATCCAAGGTCAGATGAAGAGGCCTACAACAGCATAGATGTAGGGTCCTCCTTCGAATATTGTTTCTTTATCCTCCACATTAGTGAAAATCACTGTAAAAAACCTTTGGACCCAAGATGTATCTTTATTTCTCCTTTTGGTTTCTAGGTGTTTCTTATCCATGTGTACAATGCTTTCTCAATGGACCAAATACCCATAAAATTGCATATGACCACATACATTGGCATGTGATCTCTGTGCACCTGTAGTGCATGATCATTTAAGAGCACCCTAGTTTTGATATTAGACTTGGGCTTGTTGGGTCCCATTCTAGATCTACCCTCCATTCTCTGACTACTGTCTCCAACTTGCGTTTCTTTTCGTGCCTCCTTATGGGTCCCTTCCTTTTCATGGGATTTGTTGCTTTTGGGCTTTTGGGTACTAGCTTTCTTTGTCTCTACCTCCGTTGAATTCCAGAGCTTGTTCAAACTCGTCTCTGTGTCCCTATTTGAAACCACACCGCTATAGGAGGGAGTGGAGCTCCCTCCTACATGCCCCTCCATAGTTACCACCTCGCTTCTGTTGCCCCATCTTCAAAACCCAAGTCACTTCTCCCAACCTCCTTCTTCCAACCACTCCTAAAGAAACTAAATTTTTTCATTTGCATCAACTCTATCAAAATGTTGAAAGTTAACCCAACCATATTTGATCTTTACCAAAATCTTGAAAGTTAACCAAACCTCATATCAAATTTGAAAAACATAAGTATGTGTCAAGTATAAAAATAAGCTTATGCATCATGACAACATTTAGGCTCATCCAAAATTTGTCAATCATACAATATCACAATTTAAAAACCATTCTTTATTCAGTCAACTGTATCCATCTGTACAAATCTCTTATACAATGACCTGTTGCAAGTTTTCTTTTAATATGACTTCAATAACTTAGACATTTCGTACAATATAACAATTTTTGAAAACACATTATTTATTGACTCAACTGCGTGCATTTCTACAAATCTCTTATACAATGACCTAATCCAAGTTCATTTTTAAAATTATTAAAGTAACTGAAATAATCATATAAATATAAATATATGGAATGCGAAGATAAATAAACTGTATATAATCTAAAATGGGATACATATATTAATATTAAATCCTTTTTATAGAAATGAATCCATTATGATGTTATTTTCATGGAGTTCAGATTGCCAACAACTAGCTAACTCGTGCTTAAATCACAGCCAAAATGAAAGTGAAACATGGGTTTAAAGCTATCTTCATACTGAGGTTACATGTTTAAAATTAATGCCTAAAATTTTATTTCAAATATAAACTAATTTTTTTTTTTTAAATAAAAATAAATTAAGCATGGCAAATCTCTCATGGTGTCTTAATTTAAAGTTATACTTTAACTCTCTCTATATATCTTTTAAATTTCAATTTATCAAGTGCTGAATTTATTAAATGTATATTATTATATTAATTTTTTTTTTTCAAAAAGTTTTCACTTTCTCTTGGTTTTACAATTTTTAAATAAATTAAGTTTATTAATGTTTTGGAAAAAAATAAACATTAAACAAAATATTTTGAAAGAACTAAATAAAAACCATTTTTATGTGGTTTTAAATTGATTTGTGTTTATGTTGTTTTAAATTGAATTCTAAAATATAAAATTTATATTAAAAAATTAAAAATTTAAAAAGAATCCTATTCCCCAAGCTTGGTCATCATTTTTAATTTGTTACAATATATGAACAATACCATGTTTACCAATACCCCATGCCAAAAAAGCATAACTTTAATGAAAACCAAAATATTTTATAAATGTTTTACTTTGATTTTATTTTACAACATTTTTCACATTAACACTTAATATTTTGAGTATAACAATTACCCCCATTTCATCACCGATATTGTTAACTTGTAAATAGGGTTGTTACAATACCATGACCAAGTACCATGGCTTATCAATACCATTTCCCAAAAAACCTAGAACTCATTTCAAAATCAAAATTTTTATTTTAATTTTATTTAATAACTTTTTTATACTCAATATGTTCCTCACCAAATATCTAAAAAGTCTATGACATTGTGTTTATTGTTAGTAGCGTTCCTTACACTACCATAGGCCAATACAGTGGCTTATCAATACCGTTTTCCCAAAAACCAAAACTCATTTGAAAATCAAAATATTTTAATTTTATTTTATTTCATAACATTTTATACTCACTAAGTTCGTCACCAAATGGGTACACAATCTATAACATTGTGTTTATTGATGGTCTATTATATGAGAGATCAATTTTTTATTTTTTATTTTTTTTATTTAAAACAAAATTCTTAAAATTGAATTGAAAGTAAATTTTGAAATACATAAACTCATTAGAGTAGATAAAAGTGACCTTGTTAAGTTAAATTTTTATATTACGGTACTTTAAATTATATTAAAGTATGCTTAATTTAGATATAAGTATTGTACGACAATGACGATTAACGTATGCTAAGGCTGATATGGTCTATCAGATCTTAAGAAAGAAGCGGTTAATTGGGATTGTTTAAAACTATATTTTTGTGATAGAAAGTGAGGGAAAGAAGCGTTTTTAGGTTGTTGTAGTTTTGTTGACTAAACAAGTTGGGGAGGTTGGTCATGGGGAAAATGATTTTCAAATGAGAGTGGATGTGAGTAAGGGTTGTATAATCGAGGAGAAAGTATTTTTCATACTCAAATCTCTTACTTTCACAAAGAAGGCATATTCTCTCGTGGCAAGGTATCTTGGGAATAGAACAAAGTCTCATTTTACTCCAAAGATCATGAAAATTAGTTTTAATCCTTGAAATATTCATTCTCTTCTTAGCACACATTAAGATAGAAATGTAATTATGGTTAGCAACAATGGGGTCAATAACCTCCTTATAGTATCTTAACTTTATTTTCTCTCCTAACTCCTTATCAATCCACAACTTATCCTTGAATTTGGAATTAATGATGTTTTTAATATTATCCTTATTCCCCAAGATGATCTACTCCTTTATCTCCCAATGGTGGCTCTAGGACTTGGCATCCTTATGCCACCCTCGATTGAGTCAAAGGCGGTTTTGACTACAGTTATAAGAAATTTTTGGGAGTCTCTTGGCTTCCATGTTGTACAAATTCTTCTTATACATCAAATACCTAAAAATAGTCATGCATTCAATACGGGAAAGGCTATCCTCAATTATGAAAATAGGGTATATAGTGGTACATTTAGTCTTGAGGTTGTAGGTTATGAATTTCTTTTGGATCATTTCAATAATTCTCCATGACTCTCTAGATATAGTGCAAACCCATACTCACATCCATATAAAATAATAGGGGTGACAAGAGTCTCGAAGGGGAAATTCTTTTACTCCAGACCCAAAGATCACTCATCTTACAATATTGTTTAAGCCTTGTTGTGCCCTACAACAACCCCCCATTTCATATCATTATTATTCCAAAACAATAATATGAAATGGGTCCCTTTTTAATTTTTTTAATTGGTATCAATTAAAGTTCTATTTCAAAAAGGCCCGAAGAAATAAAAGAAAACATTACTAAAAGGCCTCTCCAATAAACCAATCAAAAAACTTTAACGTAAAACGATTTACCTTTTGTCATTGCGATAAAGCGATCGCATATCGCAATGACAAAGGGAACACAACTTGAGAACATTTTGATTTTCTCCGATGCGAAATCTCTATCGGGTATTGGTGAAACATAAAGTAACACAGTTAAGGACCCCTTGCTCCGATGCGATGCGATATCGGCAATCGTCGATAATGCCTAAACGCAAATAAGCTCCCTCTCGCCCTGATGCGATGCGATATCGCTATCGGCGATCGACAATTCACCATGCACACATTCTTAACCACCCCACTTGTTACTCCCGACGCGATGCAATATCGCTATTGGCAATCGGGGATTCCAAATGGAACCAAAACAATGACTTATGATTTTCCCGACGCCTGATTGCGAAAAGGGCAAAAGCGTAGTTTTCAAAGTAAAATCATAAAGGAAGTTTAATACGATTTATTCGTAATTAAGGCAATATCTTTCGAAAAGCCGCTCATCTGCGTTCAACCACCAAATCGCCCAAGGCATGCTTCAAATAAATCATTCGGCCATTAACCGAAGCGACTAGTATTAATGAGATTGACAGGCCTTAACGGACATTTAATGAAAACAACAAGCTTGCGATCTATTCACGGATTTGATCCGAAGTCGTCTTAAGTCAATCGATCACCATGAAATTATCAAGATATATATACCTCAGTCTATTTGATTCATGTTATTGTTTCCTGTATTACACCTATCTTTCTCTCTGTGCAGAATTATTCCGCAGAGACGGATTTGAGTGGAATGGGAAAGAAGTCAAAAAAGACTAAAATGCCTTCCGCTTCACCAGCCGCAGGGCAATCTGTTGTTGATCGAGGCAGTAAAAAGAAAGGGCTTATATCAGATACTACGTGCCTGGGACTTACTAGAGCTACTTGGCAAGGAACATATAACTTGATTGAAGCTGAAGACCCGAGGGTGACGGGAATACATGTCTCATGCGATAGTACTAGCAAATCTGAGGCTAATCTAAAAGACTTGGCCAATTCCTTTCTTCACAGAATAGCGGCCCGAGAGCAAATTCTCCCATAAACAGATGTGGTAAGGTGGGCAATCCAAGAGATCCTAATTACTGATAGAACGTTCAGCAATGTAGACGGGAGGATTTTTGGTTCTTTTCGAGGCGAAGATTTAAGGAAAATGTATCATTTAACGGCATAAGAGAAAAAGTATAACACGACATTCCTGGAGAAGTTCCGAGCAGAAAATGAAACTGAGTCCGAACCAATTCAAGGCTGGAGACAAAATCTAGCAAAGCACAAGCACGAATCCTCGGGTAAGTACTTAGTCGATTCTCTATGTTCTCTTTACTGCTATGCTGGGATTATGATATGTAGACTATGGGGATTACATGACTCCGCCAATTTTACCATAGAAATGGTCCCCTTAATGGAGGTGGCATGTAGTGGCGAGATAATGGATTGGGTAGATATATTATCTGATAAGTTAGCCATGGTCATTCTTAATTTCAGATTAATTCTCGCGTCACAGAGAGGTTCATTCCGCCATTTTAATACAGTGCTTATGTGTTAGACATTTTATGTTTTAATTCTGAATTTCCTGTGCTCGGATGGAGGTGGATGTCGCAAGACCCCACACCCATCCACATATATCATCAAAATTTGTGGAAGACCAACTACAAACACCACCTGTATCAAATCTGCAACAGTTTCATGTTGCCGATTCATTACTCCATTTTTGGTAAGCCTGCCTCGAAGATTTCTGAAGAAGCAGGGGTGGATTTAACTACCGTAGCAAGTTGGTTTGGAGAAGAGAAGTTCACCTATATTAGAGTTTTTGCCAGTCAGGCCAAGCCCCATGTACTTCCACTATACATCCTTGATAAGCTACTTGCGAGGGAAGTAGCTTATCAAATCAATGTCGATGGGGTTACTCAGACCCTGAAAAAAGCAAAGAAGCATGTCTGGCCTTCCTTTCCCCTGCGAATTGGTATTTACACTCTGCATGATATCAAACATGCAGAGAAGGAAGCTGGGAAAATAAATTTGCTGACTCTAGCCACTCTGCCAAGCAGGCCAAATCGGCCAAGTTCGAGCACAAAGAAGACAAATTTGAGGATTTGTTTGCATCGGCCGAGTCACTATATCAAGTTAAATTGCTTTCCATAAATGAATACAACGATGAGGGGCTAGCCAAATTTAACAGAATTAGAGAATAGAGGTTGCAAACTCTACCTCTAGACCTGTTAGCGACTACTCCAACGACGACAAAATCAAGCGAGCCTGAGCAACAAAGTAATACACAACCTCCTACTACATCAAAGCAGCAGTAGGAAGTGCATAACCAGAGGCAGGAAGAAACCCAGGAAAATGTGCAGTGACAAGATGAAACCCAGGCGAAAACTCAAGAGGGGGGCAGCTCGAAAGTTAATGATGATACACAAATTGATCCGAATTTGCTCTAGCAATGGTAGCAATTCAATTCAATGATCGGCAACCTAGAATTCTATAAATATGATGAGATATCTAAAGAGGGTGACACACAGGAAGCAACATCAAAACAGGTTTCGGGCGAAACCAGCGACCCACCCAAATCAAATGAAACAAAAATAATTCCTAAAGATCCATCGGGTGAAATAATTTTGCAAATAGAAGAGATTCCCCCCTTGAATGTATTTTACAGCCCTAAGCATAAAGCTGTTGTAAAGTGAGAGAGGAAGAGGAGAAGGGCTGATCAACCTTCTTTATTCCCTGAATTAACAGTAACGGGCAATGTTGTGTGGAAGGAAGAATTTGATCCCTTCGATGACTTAACAAAGCTATCGCAATACGCTGGAGCATATTCGGCGGCAACAATTGATAAAGCATCGGAGGTGAGCAGTCTATTAAAATTGAAAGATCAAGACATCTTTTCGCTACAGGCTCAATTATCGGAAGCGCAGCGGAAGGTAGAGCAGGCGGAGCAGGAATTCCAAGTACAACAGCAAAACAATTATCAGCTGACTAAGCAATTGCAAGAGGAGAAACAGAGGATTGACGAAAGCGCAATCCAAAGCCAAAAGGAGCTATCGGCAGCATTAGCGCAATTAAAATTATCAACCGAGGGAATGATAAAATATAAAGATGAGCAAATCACTCAATTATCAACTCAAATTGAGCAAATGAAAAGGCTCCCTTAGGTAGATGAGTTTAAAGCAGAGGTGCTTCAATTAAATAAAGAATTGATAAATCAGGTTAAGCTCCTATGTCAGCGAATTACCCAGGCAGAGCCGTTGTGCGATTTAGTACCATTCATAGGCGAAAAGGTAGAAAAGGCAAGGACAAATTTGGATAAGGCCGAAGAAACGCTGACAAATTTTCTGGAATTGCAGGATTCCGATCAGGGCCAAGCGACTAACCTACCAAGAATTCTGGAATCACACAAGGAAATATTATTCACAGAATGGAAATCACAGTTAATGAAGGCAGAAAGAGAGATTTTTAGATGGAAGGCAACCAGTGGTAATTTGGTTGAATTAGTAAATAATACTCTTTATTTGTCTAACATGATTTCCCAATGTACTCTAGGCCAATTAACAGCAACAAAGATGTTGGAGCAATCATGCTACCCAGAGCTGGAGAAAAATGGAAGATTAATCGTGGGGATCAACAATTTAACATGGGATGCCTATTGGTTCTTCTTAGTGAAGCCGTACAGCCAAAGAGCTGCCTTAAAATGCGTCACAGATGCTATCGGGTATATCATACCCGATATTCAGGATGCCACCTTTGCTGCCCAACTCATT